>OMOV01115891.1:4098-18216 GCA_900312565.1 Beryx splendens
CTGCACGTACGGCAGCGCTGCGTAGATAGTCAGCAGCTCCCCGGTCACACCCATTGGATACAGCACAATGAAGAAGGTGTACCTACAGTGTGATGAAGACAGAGAGAGTGCGAGAGAGAGAGAGACAGAGACAGAGACAGAGACAGAGACAGAGAGACAGAGACAGAGAGAGAGAGACAGACAGACAGAGAGAGAGAGAGCGAGAGCGGCCGAGACACAGAGAGAGAGACAGAGAGAGAGAGAGAAAGAGAGAGAGAGACAGAGAGAGATAAACAACACATCAAACAGCTTCATTATTTCTGCTACATCTTCACCTTGCAGTATCTGAAGACAAGTGTACATTTCTTAACCATTGTACACTGATATGATCCCAAAATGCGATGCAAAAAAAACTGTATCATTCTAGATTTTAAACCGTGGAACTGTTCAAGGATCAGGCCTTTTGAAGCGAATGACCATGCAAGAAAGTACATGAAACAGAGTCTGAGGCTTCTCCCTTAACTGGCACTCCAAACCCAGCGACTGGCACTCAGTCATCACTGCGACGCTGCTAACTCTGGCAGCCTTCATTGAAGTTACCCCCTCTGAGCTACCAAGATATCTGCCTCTTAGGGCACAAAGCAAACTGAAAAAGAAGGAATGCAGATATATATATATATATTGTTGCTACCTAGCAACAACACAAAACCCCCCGTCCATAGGGAGGGAGGCACTTAACTACTGCTGCCTTGGTTGTAGGTGTAGATGAAACGCATTAAGGAGATAGAGTGCTGTAGGTTTTCTTATTGGAAATGGCACAAATTACTCTATGGTCATCAATATTTAAAATAACTACACTATAATACAGTATTATTCACTATTTAATTGAAATGACACCGTATTATTATATATAATATCCTACAATTTTCAACATTATGTTTACGCTCAGCTTTATTTCTTAATCCATGTTTCTCTGAGGCAGTTTATTACACCTAGTCCTCCAGGAGACCAATCAGCTGTCTGTGTTATAGTAGCGTTTGCCTACCTTGCCCATTTGATGAGGTAGGGCAGATGGTTGAGCAGGCTGAAGGTATAGAAAGAGTAGCGGATGATCTCTGTGACGGTCCAGGCCGTTACGAACAGCAGCACGCTGTCCTCACTCTGCACCTGGACAAAGAGACGCAAAGGATGACGGGAGGCGGACAGAGAAAAAGGACGGGCTCGCATCATCATCATCATGCCACGACAGCTCATCTGCTCTAGGCTAGATCTAGGCACTTCATAGCAGAACCATGCTGTTTGTTTCAGACGATCATGTTTCAGATGATCAGCTCACACTCGAGGCCAAAGAAACAACACCGTCAATGTCCCGAGACAGTAGGTTAATTACAAAGCGAATACAATGACAGAGGGAGCCACGCCCCTTATTACACACTCTCAAACTCATGCGTGTCTACACACACACACGCTTTCACGCACACATATGGCGGCACACACAAACACACCAAAACAGCCTGAGAAACATGTCAGCACAGGATCATACATTAAGCACACACAACATAAAACATGTAAAACCTAAAATGCATGTTATTCACTACATTGATTTTAAGCATATTCATTCCTGCAACCTTACAGCAAGGCTACCTTACTTTACTTACACTTTTACTCCTCTTCAATCTATTAACAAGGCAAATAGTACATCACTTGGTAACTTTTGAACATGACGCCATGGTAACTCTTTACAGTGCTTTATCATTCACAGCAGCATAAAAGGCTAAGAATACCTTGGAAAGTGCATGACACGGACAGGTGGAAAACAGGTGTGTGTGCGTGCTATAGGGAAGGAGAGCAAAACCAATCTCACCTCTCTGACACTGTGAGTGACGGCCCAGGTGAGGAAGACGCGGGACATGACCTGGAATCCAGTCAGGACCACCGAGGAAGGTACGATTCCTGGGACACAAGGCACAAGACCAGAGCTTACAGACGAGGACGAGGCTACTGGCAGTCAGCTACACAAGTTAAACACACATCGGAATTAGCGCGCGCGTGTGTGTGTGTGTCGGCTCTGGGAATGGGGTGCTTGTCTAGGGACAGATTTCCTGAAAGCAAAACGTGTCCAAGAATAGGACTTACTTAAAGCGATACTAGGAAATGGGTAAAAGGTAAAACTACTAGTAAACCAACTAGACAGCATGTAACCACCAAATAGTTTGATGGGTATTGTATACAACCCCAAATACATGCTAAAACTGCATAGGCATGTACTGTAATGTGGGTGTAATGTCTTGGACTGGCCAGTAGAGAGTAGCCCAGAGCTGTGTGTTTGTGCGTGTGTGTGTGTGTGCGTGTGTGTGTATTGAGTGGACGCCAACTGCAGGGAGCCTGTTTGCTGAGGAAAGGTCAGAGCGAATGGACTGTGGACCGCGGCGAGCCGGCAGCACAGCCAGCTGCAGTCTCTCTTCATCACATTAAACACCATCTGGGCCAACACCTTCTCTCCGCTCCCTCCAAAGCCACCAGTGTCGACGTGCAGGGTCTGCATGGTAATGAAAGAGCGGTGGAGGTGCGGGTGGAGGGGAGAGACTTACCTACAGCACAGTGCAATATCTGTGAAGGGGGAAGATAAGGGAAAGCATTGATTACGCAACTGGGAGAGAAGCATGTAACATTTCAACCCATTTCCTCTTGAATACATTTCCTAGTTTTATCTCCTATTTATGTAGTTTACCATTTACATTTTTTGAAGTATTCAAGTTATTATGATTATTATCATTATTATAACGTAGTTCCAATATAGAAAAGGGGTATTTATAACAGATTTATCCATTAAGACACCTGAGGGATTTTTTTGCATGTACAAAACTCATATATTTTATGATGACAAAAACTCAGATTTAGTATATTTATATGTATGTTGTGTGCATTAATAAAATTGAAATCATTGACACTACTTAGCGGCAAATGCTAAATAACGGCATGCCCATAGTGTGCAGAGAGGTTTCATGAATGGAAGCGTGCCATGCTGACGTTAAAGGAGACCCAATCTCTTATCACTACAGTGTTACAGTGGGTCTGGACAGGATCACTGGAACACCTCCTGTTCCTTAGCCTCTGCGTGTGTGCGTGGTGGTGCGTGTGTGTGTGTGTGTGTGACCTAGAGGAGGGAACTGGGGAGCTCTCTATTTCTAAACTCCCTAGTTTTGAAATAGAGTGGGAGACTTTCTAAATTGGTCTCTTTTATTTTTAGCTGTAAGTCTCCACCTTATAAAAGGCATTATAAAATGCCTGTGCAGACTATTAATTTGGTTTTGTGCCGTCGACAGTGTAGTCAGGCACGCTGGATCACTGGGTCGATATGTTATAGAGGGCATACCAAACCCAGTACAGATAAGGGGCCTTTGACACTCAGTGCCTCTCCACACCCAGTCCTAGTTTACTGGCCCCATAGTTGAAATAGGCTAGTGTTACGAAATACATCAAGTTTCAAGTCTCATCACTTAACGGGTAAGCTGACCAAATGGACCAATTTCCCAAAAACTACAAGCTTGGTGTGTTCGTTGAGGTGTCTATATGATTGGATGTGTTTGTAGAGACTATAGCAGAGAAGTGTCCTTGACCCACCTCCAGAATAGCTCCGGTCTGAAAGAACTTGAGTGGCTTCTCTATAGAGTAGTAAAGCCCATGGTAGCTGCCTCTGGCCAGGTAGGCTCTGACCAGGCCCACGGCGATCACCAGCCACCTAGACGAAGACACACACAACATTTATTTCAAATTTAATTCAAATATAGAGAAAGAACCTCACATAGGGGTAAAGTGACTCTGCCAGATGGTGAATTGCTGTGTCCTGTCAGAGCCAATGGTGAATATCAGGGCTTGTTAGGCATTACCAGCTAATCCATTCGAACAGAAACTGAACATGCCTGCTTAGCTGCTGCTGGGGTTTCTGCAAGGGAGGGGACGATGCCCTAACTTGTGTCCCAATACAAAGCAAGCAGTGTATGGCCCAGCAAGAGAGAGATGCAATGTGACCTGACTGGTTGGAACAGTCACCCAACAACACCCACCATTCAGTTGTGCAACAGTCTACAGATCAAGGCAATAAAAAGACACACACAGCTTTCTCAGTCTATGATTCTTCAATTTAACCCATGAATCTGAGCTATGCATATTACAAATAGACCTAGAGTGCAAACCCAGCCATCTGATAACACAGAGACAGCCCGTTTATAACACTAGTCTGCATTTTCTCTGTTAATACACACGCAATTTTAATCACAACGCAATAAGCAACGCAATAAAAGCGACCAGGTAACTTGTTTTATTTGCAGACAACCACTGATGGTGTAGATAATCTCCCTAGATTATAGGCTATCTCTAAAAAACAACAACGTGTTAATCATGTATAACATTACTGTAAATGCATGCTGAACATTTTATAATTAAGTCAACAGGGTCTATAGATTACATTATGGTAAACATAAGGATCTGTACAATAGCTGCCCTGCAAGTAATGACAAAACATGAAGGAAAACCATAGAAACTAAACCATGAGACTTGATAGACGGTGGCCACCAGCCAGTCAGTCACAACACTGAATTATGTGCAGGGTAGCTGTCCATTGCCTAATCTGTCTATCCGGTGTAGGCCGTCGGACCTTTGGCCAAAAAAAAAGTAGGTTATTTCACTATACACCATGCTACTGGTATTTCCATCAATACATCAACAGGTGCAGAATTTAAAAAAAATAATGCGGTGCAAACACACGAGAGAGAGATCCTGCTCCGGTCCCCAGCCCTGCTCCACAGCACACACACGCTGCAGCCCAGGCAGCAGCATTAGCAGGGGAACCAGGCTACATACCCAGCTGTCATAACAACGTTGTAAATAACCAGATAGGCCGTCGCCAGGGCACCCGGACCCCTCTTCTTCTTCGGGGCCACGTCGCCGTGGGCCGCTTTGCTGGTCCCCATAGCAGGTGCCGACATGACTGCAACCCTGAACGGTCTTCGGTCCTGGATGAGACGGTCGCTAGCGGGGCTTCACCGAGCCTAGCACCGAGCCAGGAAATGAAAGGCTCCAGAAGCAGAAGCCAAGCGTGCTTCGAAGCGAGAGGGCTCACTCCGGCCCACTTCCGTATTGGTCTAAATCCCGTTAGGCAGGCTGGACCGGTGCTTTCCCCGCTGGGAATCGATGAGTGTCTCACATTCGGCACAATATTATCTGTCCTGCTAGAGGCTTACTCGGGTTAGCCGAACAGCTTCATGTTTAAGGATTCATGAAGCTGCGGGTAGCGCTGTGAGACCAAAAACACGGTTAGCAGGTGTTCTTTGCGCATGCGTATTATGGTGACTGATGCCAGACTTGAGCATTCATTAAGTTGTTGTTGTTGTTGTTTTTTTCGTAGATTAGCTGCTTTATGCATTAGTTAGTTATTCTGACAGCTGACTATTCATTTACATGGGCTGTTTCAGCCTAGAGGATCAGGGTGTCCATAGGCTGGAAGAGGATGCGAATTATCTTGCTAGGTGAAGCCATGGCCTTTGTCAGGGCCTCTGAGATAATGGGACGCTCTCTGAGAGGCGCGCCCCCTACTGCGCCCCCCCGAGCTTGCATGCAACTCATACTGATCTACTCTCCTGAACCCCATGATTGACTTCTTCGTGTCATGTACTTCCCAAATAGACCCATCAGACCACCCCCATTAATAAAGTTTACGTCCTAAGGAACCATATCTGAGAAGATTTGTGTTTGTTTATTGTAATCTGGTGTAAAACGGTGTAACTATACTGTAGGTTGTGAGGATCGTCGTGGGGAGGATTATAGTGAAGCCTATGATCAAAGTATTCAGTCTGATACATTATCTCGCTCTTATGTCTAATGAATGAAGTAAAAGTAAGATTAAATGATTTCTCATTTTGCTGGGGAACCCTGAAACCCCCTCTGGGACCATTGGACTTCCCCAGACAGCCCAGTGACGGTCGAACTAATTGTCTTTCACTGATGTTCATCACACAGGAACAACGCAGTAGTAAATAAAACTAGAGTTGGTGATCATCATAAGGCAAGCAGCCACCAATCTAAACAAAAAGTCAATTATACTTTCAGATGCAAAGTGAATGCAACTAAAAATGTACTATATACTATATACTATACTTATGCCAGTGTAAAGAGGTGGGCAAACTATTCTTCAAATAAAAAGGTGGGTAAATTGAGTTTAGGTAGGTTACACCATTACATCTGTGACTATAAATGGTGCGGCACATGTAAAAACGAATTCGCTTTAATTGATTTATTTTTTAAGTGGCTGTATTATTTTTCGCCACTAGATGTCAGTGTTTTACCAATCTTAGTGGTTCGTGCACAAAGGTCCTTAATTTATTGCCAAATATTGAACGGGATATCACTATAAAAAATAAGTGAATATTTTGTTCATTAAATAACGAAGCCGTAACATAGTGCCAGTCATAATAAGATTGTTTTTTATTGATTTATTTTTTTGCCCAGTCACTCCACAGTTCTATTTTTTTCAAATACCGTTCAGGCATTATCGAAGACAGCTACGTTTCCGGAAGAGCAACTGGTGAGAGTTTGATGGATAAGGAAGAGATATTTGTTTAAGTCTCGAGAACGTTCACTGACTTTTCTTTACTCTCAACGCGTCCGGTTGTTTTTAAACCGTCAACATGCCTTTATTTGCCCAAAATCCATTCGACCAAGATGTTGGTAAGTGAACTGTTTCTCTGAAAGACGCGGCGTTGTAGCCAGCTAAGACTTGGAGTTAGCTTAGCTTAAGTCCGCTAGCGATGTCTTACATAGCACTGACGTTTTTTTTGACAACAGCATCAACAACCTGGCTGCTGTGACTGAGCTGTGTCGTAGTTTCTGGGACCTTGCTAGCTTGCTCGGTAGCTAGCTGGCTGCTTGTCAACAACTCCCATTGAATATATCTAACGCTGAGTGGTTGCTTGTTAACTAACCCTAAATTAACTTCGTGTAACCCCCTGTTTGATATAAACCGGGCATAGCTGGCTAGTGGGGCTGTCCTGCTGTTGTGAGGATCACATGAGAGTGAGGTCACTTCATGAGAAATATGGGCCTCACAACATTTGATATTGCCAAGTAAGACTAGATGGGTCAGACAAAGAGTGTATAATCTGTTAGTTTAGGTAGTTCTGTTGTAGATGTGCAGCCTGTTTTTTTTTCCTGTAAACATTAACGTTACTGAACGTGTCATCATTTAAATCCCCATGCAAATTCCCCTAGTCACTGCACTTATCTCCCCCTGGAACACCACGGTCTTTGTGTCTGAACTGTGTGCAGGCCAGTCGTGGCCAGACAATAGTGCCCTGTTTAAGTGCTGGCTCTCTTGAGTGCTATAGTCGGGATGATATGAAGTGTCGTGGCATTTATTATGAGACAGAATGGTTTCTAAGGGTTTTCTGCTACCATTTTTACACAACTCCCACAGCAGATGAGCATCGTTTGTGAACGTCTGATAGCTCTGAAGCACCTTTTGAAAGGAGCTGGAGTGTTCCAGAGAAGATCTCATCATCCACTTCTGAGAAAGTGACCTTGATACAGGCATTTTTAATCTCCCCTCCTTTCAGAGTGAAGGCTATGATTTTACACCAGCAGTCAAATGTTTGGACACACCTGATTGAATGTACAATGTTTTTCATTATCTTAAAGACATTTCGATTTAAAAAAAAAATTCATCCTAAATGCTTGAAATGAGTTTTTTAGAAAAATAAATAATAAAGTCGATGCCTATGTATGAATTTCTTTCCATCAAGGCAAAGGGCGGCTACTTTAAATAATGTAAAATATAACTTCTTTGGTCACTGCATAATTCCATATGTGTTATTTCAGTGACTACTATTATTCTGAAATGTGGGAAATAGTATAAATTTAAAAAATGCGTGTCCAAACTTTTGACTGGTAGGGTATATTAGGTTGTCAGGCCTTGGTGTCCTGTTTACTGATTCAAAGCTGTTTTTGCAGTTTATTGGTTGTTATTATTAAACTCGCCCACTGGTATTGACATTTCTGCTTACCGATCAGAGACACGCAACAGTGACACCAAAGAAAATGTTTTCTCATTGGACCATATGTATCCCTGTTTTGACATATTTCCAGAGAAGGCAACCAATGAAAACAACACAACAGATGACTGGGGCCTCATTATGGACATCTGTGATAGGATTGGAACGACACCCAATGGGTAAGCTGGAACAAGGCATTCTGTTTCAATAATAACAGCCTTATTTACTCACACCAACACACCATCCTCTCCTGCCAAAAGCGTATTGGCCACGTCCGGCTCGTACTTCTCATCTGAGCGGTGTTGACGTTCATGAGAGCTGCTTATTGTTCCAGTACAGTGCATTTGTTAACAATTTGCAATTGAAAATAGCCTACAGTCGGTTCATTAGCTGCTCGGGAGTAATGCGCGGTGGTTAGGGAAATTACGGTAGGCACTGTTTAGGCAGAGCAGAGCGCCAGAGCCGTGCATAAGGGAAATCCAGTGTGCTCCCATACACCAGACAGTTTGGTAAAAGTCAAACAAGCATCAGCCAGCTTTTTTTTTTTAATAATATTTTTATTGAGATTTTCCATAATATATTACAGAAAACAGAGACACATCAGAAGACAAAAACAAAATTGAAACAAAGGACAAAATAAATAAATAAAAGGAAACGGCATATTCAAAGATAATAATGCGTTACACTGCTGCATCACTAGCACGAGTCTTAGCACAGGTACTCCGTGAAGGAGATGGATGGCACACTATGGATTTTGTTGCTGGTCAGTTTCAGTGTCCTGTTAAGCAAGGTGATCGAGAAATGGCTGCCATATTTCAGAAAATTTATTAAGACTGTCCATCATGCCATATCGAACTTTCTCCAAGCATCAGCCAGCTTGAGGTTTGTGTGCTGTGCGTCCACATACCAGGAAGTAGCTCCGTCATTCTCTAACTGTCAACACATGAATTAAATATTTTGTTCAGTGATAGTTGCAAAAACACGGTGCTTCCACAGCACTGTGGTGTTAACAGGTGGAATTGTTCAAGTCAGCGTACAGGCTGCATCCACACTAATACGTTTTTGTTTAAAAACGCATAACTTTTGCTACGTTTACGCCTAGCGTCCACACTACTCCGGCGTTTTCAAACCCCTAAAACGGAGACGTGTGAAAACGCTGCTGACGCCGTTTTAGTTTGAAAACTCCGGTATTGCGTTTTAGTGTGGACGGGCGGAAATGGAGACTTTTGAAAACGATGACGCAGACACCCACGACAGGGACTCCCATCCACCCAGCAGAGCTGCTACTGTGAGAACAGACAACAAGGAAACCGAGGGGAAACCAGTGAGACGTGTGTCGACCAAATCTCTTGACCCATAACGTAGTAAAACTTTGATTTGTAACTTCATTTTTTAAAGTAAATTTGATGTATGTGTGAGAGAGAGAGATACAGATCTAGGCTACAGTAACCTAGCAGCAGCCTAGCAACCAACCGCAGAGTAGACAGTCTTCCTGTTTACACCGGCATGCCCAGTGAACGTGAATGGTCATGTGATATGTGTTTTCAGGCGTGTTAGTATGGACGGAGATTATTTCTGAAACCCTCGTGTGGACGGAGATCGTTTTCGAAAACGCATTAGTGTGGATGTAGCCGTAGTTTCACTCACTCCGGTCATGCATACCTCCCACCCCTCCACCCGAGCACTCAGACAGCACTAGCACACTTATTCTAATCTGTTCTATTCTATTCTGTTCTATTACAGAGCGAAGGACGCCCTGAGATCCATCATGAAGAGAGTCAACCACAAGGTGCCTCACGTTGCCATGCAGGCCCTCACCGTGAGTTCTCTCTTCCTATGCTACCATCACACAGAATGTAGCGCACTTTCTCCCACCAACCTCCGGAATAGCTGTACCATTTATTTTTTTACCTATTACACCCATCATCAGCGAATGCATCCAATCCATTACAACCCTTTTGTGACTTCCTTTGCAGTTTAGATGTTGCTTGTTTGTGTATTTATAGCTTGTTAGTCCTCTTCTGTCTCCAAATTCCCTCGTCATTTTTCATCAAGAGCGCAGTCATTCTCTACTCCTCAGGTTAAAGGCATGGAGTGTCGCTATGCACGTCCAACATTTTACACCACTTGTTGAATTTTAAAAGGAAATGGCACTCGTTTAAGAAGAAGGCTCTCCCAAGGCTACAAACTGTGGAACCAAGATGATCCAAACTATATCAAGTTGTCTGACCGGACCTCCTCAATAGATTAGGAGACTGTCAATATGGAGTCAGTTTACAGAGCAACAAATACAAATAAAGACCTTGAAATTTCATGATAGGAGGCCACAGTCTTTATTTGAATTTGTGTGCATTTGTATGCGTGCTCAAATGGACAAAAGAAGAACATATAGACAGCCACGGTGCTCTTCTCTCTCTCATCTAAGGGACAAAAGTAAATGTCCACTGTTGCACTAAAGCTGTCACTGAGCTGATATCCCTCCACAAAGCCATACAGGGAAGTAGAAGTTAATTATGCGGGTCGATAACTAAGACACAAGGAATATGGCGGCTCTTTTCTCTTGACTGAGTCACCATGAGCAAGTGCTGTCACATGGCCTGCTCTATTTTTAGCCCTCTCTGCCCTCTCATTCAGAGAATTCAAACCCTATTGTCATAAGACCATTCATAACTACGAAAATCTCGCCTCCTATTAATATGTGCATCAATAATTCAGTGATGGGAGCAGTTCATTGAAAAAAATCCTTCTTCCTCCGAGACGCGTTCTATCCAAGATGTTTACCGCATCCGGGCGGCCAGTAGTTGTCGCATGGATGCTTTACTGTACATACATGCCAAGTGTTACAGCTCATTCTGAACCATCTCCTTTTACAGTTGCTGGGTGCGTGCGTGTCAAACGGTGGCAAAATATTCCATTTAGAAATCTGCTCGCGGGAGTTTGCCAGTGAAGTACGGACTGTGCTGAGCCGGGTAGGTGAACTTCTCCGGTCTATTTGCTCATAAATCCTATTTTTACGACCGCCTTTATTACAGTGTCTCTCTCTTGTCGGCTCTTTGTAGACACTTGACCACTGCCATTCCCACACAAGCACTCCCTCACACTCTCATACACGAGTTAGATTAACTGAAAATATCATCTATCGCAGATGGATCCCTGCATGCTCTCGGCACTTCATGGCACTCGGTTGCCTACACCTGAACTGTCCAGTCCTCGAAGAGCCACATACTGTTATGAGCCTGTTAGTTGGCAGCCATTAGGATCTGTTTCTGACACGACAGACACAGGAGAGACTAACGCGTGGCTGTTTGCATGTCTTCTACAGGCCCACCCTAAAGTGTGTGAGAAGCTGAAGGCCTTGATGGTGGAGTGGGCGGAGGACTTCCAGAAGGAGCCACAGCTCAGTCTCATCAGCGCCACCATCAAGTCTCTGAAAGACGATGGCATCAGCTTCCCCTCCACAGGCTCTCAGGTACTTTGGCAGAAGGAGGCTAACCTTTCTGTCTACAAGCAGCCGTGACTGGTAAATCTCAGACTTCACCAGCCCTCTTTCATTCAGCGTTTAGAATGGAGCAGGAACTCCAAATGATGGTTGGTTGCCTGCCAAAGCGGCTGGAAACACAGACAAACTCATCAGCCACAACCCGATTCGGCAGCATGTTGCTGGTGTTAATCTCAGCCACAGCCTAACACTTCCTGTCGAATGTGAGCAAATGCATATTCTGACTTAATGTGTCGTAATATCGTTCAACAAATCTAATCTGCTATCAGCAGCTCCGCCATCTCTTCCCTCACAGTTCTCTTTCGCACTCCCTTTTCTCGGTGTTTGCTTTGCTCTGGTCACAGCTCGGGCCCACAGACCACAATAACCAAATAAGCATGTGTTGTATGCTCTGGCCTCGCCCCAGGCTCGCATTATGGCTGCGGTTCCACTGCACACCCGCCATGTGTTGCCAACATAAAGGTCGAGGCTGGGTGGAGCTCGTCTGTGTTTGTAAGGAGAGAGCTTACAATGGAATTTCCTCTCGCATATTTCTTGCAATTCTCTGGATGTGTGTGTGTATGTACAAGGGATCCAAATTGCTACTGTGATTGTATTGAACAGAGCCATTTTCTGCTCGCTGTCCGCTCTCGGTGTGATAACCGCACGCTGCGATGTTATTTAACAGTGTCCTGTGTGTGTCAAGTGCTGGAGTGGACTTTGCCCGGGCTCTCTTAAATACAGTAGCTGACCTACATCTGTTGCCACAGCTTCTCTGCACTCATTGTTCTCTGTGCTTCGCTTTGTCAGATGTGGAACGATGGGAGGTTGTGACTCCATTTTTTTAATTAACTTTAATAACACACAATTTCCCTACCTAGCACAAAAGACACTTTCACAAAAACAAACTGCACCACCACAAATTATGTCCAGTGACCGTAACAAAATATTTATATATTTTTTTTCTCACATGCATTTGTGGCAAATAGTGACAAGTCCAATTACAGTTAATACACGGACTGTGAATTCGCAACACAGTTTTACTAGTATGCACAGAACCATTATCATTCATCACCTTCTGATTGGGCAAACAGCAATGTCAGGATAGTGGGTTGTTTCAGAAAACCAATAGGTGCCAAGGGAGACGAGCTCGAGAGCATTTATCAACAGAGCTGCAGTCATTTGCGTAAACACGCTCTCACTAGTTGGCACTTGTGCGTTCTTGGTATACATCTTGCTTTCCAGAAGTTATTATTCACTATACACATTACCAACCAGAATAAGTCCCTTTTCTCCTTCTGTAACCTTTCTTAAAAAGTACGGTTTGCACTAGCACTGATTTCTACATCATATTGTCATATTTCTTCAGAGAGCCATAGGTCTGCAGTAAGTGAATTCTCTCTCAGTGAATGACAGCTGACATCCAGGCTCTTCACCCTTTAAATCTGCTACCTAATGTCAGTGTTCCGCTGTATGTAGAAAAGGGGTGTCAGAGCATTTTCCCAGCCTCCTTATTACTTTCCGACTGACTAATCCGGTCCCTTCTCTGCAGCCCAGAGGGGCCTATTAGGCATCAATTCACCCACTGGGAATGTGTAGGTGTGAAGAGTACCGTAGTTAAGCACCGGGAACAATGTCCTATTGATTTTTTGGCTTCTTTGACCTCGTTACCATTGCGTAGAGCTGCCTAAAATCACCTCAAACAAAAGACAGTGACGCAGCTCTGCGTTGAGGGTTTCTCTTTGGCAGCACCGTGTTATTGGCAAGTCGTGTGGGAGGCTAATTTTTTTGGTTCTTGGATACCGGCAACCTTGGAAATTACATAACAATTACTAAACAGCATTTCTAAACTACAAACATTCATTGTGTAATTCTAAAGGTTAAGATAGGCTAACTCATGGAACCTCAACTAATTAAAAATGCAATGAGTAATTGATTACGAACAGTTTTCAGTAATGTGTAGCTCATGCAGAGATGCCCTGTGGCCCACTCACAGTAGCTACTTTGTGTTTTTTGGCTCCCAGCACCATTTCCCATTACTGCAGCATACTGTACTGTATACTCCCGATGAACTGCAGGGGACATTGCAGTCACTGGGATCACATTTTCACTTCCAGTCTTATCTGCTACTCTCTCACTCAGTCACTCTCTCACTCCTTTATGCACACAGTAACACACACACACACACACACACACACACACGCACACAGAATTAACCTTATCTTTCTGTGTTGACCTCAGGTGTCCAGCGCAAAGGTCAGCGCTCCTGCTGTGAGCAAAGCAGCCGATGACGACCTGGCCAAAGGTAGGGCACAGCACCAACACGCCACACGCTGCCACACTGTAAACTGCATCATCATTGATCTACCTCATCTGTTGCTGTTGCCAGCGATGCACCAAGCCTATACAGTATGTGTCTGACATCTGAAAAACATCCTCCTCTCCTATTTCAACCACACCGGTCCTCCTTTCTCCTCTCCTCTACCCTTTCCTCTGCCCCCTCCCCTCTCTCTGTTTCCCTCATCCCTTCCCCCCACAGCCATCGAGCTCTCCTTGCAGGAGCAGAAGCAGCAGGTGGATACCCGGCCCCTGACCGCAACCTCCGACTCCCCCAAC
>OMOV01115898.1:0-11655 GCA_900312565.1 Beryx splendens
TCATATTGTAAAACGCTTTGGATAAAAGCGCTATATAAATGCAGATCATTAACAAGTCATTTTGGTGTCATTTTTGCCTGATATCAGACAGAACTGTTACACTCCATTTCCATCTTCAGTCTGACGCTGCCTCCACTCTAACCGATTTCCGTGGGGGAGGGGGATTCCATTTTCCCTAACCAATCACTAGAGACCAACGTATCCGCCTGAATTTTCCGCATTTTAAGTCGACACTGATGTGGTGGGGAGAACGCAAAAAACAGCTCCCCTCTGAATAAGTGCCTTCAAAGCAGAGTGCTGTTCGGATTTCAAAGTAATTGGTACTTTTATTCGATTTAGAACAGGCGCACAGCTTGACAACGGCGTTAGTCCCGCCGGTGGCGCTGACTGGCTAATTGTTAGTACCCCGATCATTTTTCAACCGGAGAAACTGCTGTTGCATGTCACGATGCCAGACCAGAAGCAGTCAACTCGGTGGAGCGGGAGGATTCAAAGGTCTGGACCCAGGCAAAGGTCATTTCTTAATCACAGAAAAGTATCCTTTTAAATAGTCACAGGCATTGTATTGTATTTTGTGGCAATCCCTGCCCATCTGGCAGCTAAATAGGATAAAACAAACAATAAATTCAGTCTACAGTTCACAGAAATTAGACCAACATTAACATGAAGAGCTAAAATGTTTGAGTACAGTGTGTTTATGTGTCTGTTATCTATGTGTGTGCACCAGTTAAGTGTCCTGTGTGAGTCTGTGAGTGTGTAACATGTAGGACAGGAAACTAATTTTCTTATCCATCGGCTACAGTGGCTGCTGGGTGCCAAAATCCAATTTACCAGCCAACTAGATGTTAAGAATAGAATATAACTCCAAATGAAGGCGGGTTACCTGCCGTGGAGCCTAACTTATCAGGCACAGACAAAATCAGCCCGTAACTGGCAGCTGGCTAGTGGTGATTTCAGTTATATCGCAGTTAGGCATTACTGGTTTGGCCTACTCACCGGCTGTCTTTGTCCCACAGCAGAAGTCTGATGTGGTTGATGATGGACGGTTGACCCAGTCTGACCTGGAGAAAGGTTCAAGCTCATTCACTTCACAACATCAATATATAAGTATTGATGAATATTGAATGCACATAATCATTTTAGTTCATGCATTTTTCTTCAAAAACTTTCTGAGCCTCCTGGACTGGGAGTGACAGGGGGCTGACCTGGATGCCAGAGCAGCCGTGGCCCTCCTCCTCTATGGGGTGTCTGGAGAAGCCGTGGTCCAGGTCGTAGTTCTGCGTGTCTCCGTCCAGAAGAGCCGACTTCAGCTCCCCCTTCACTACCTGGGCGCCGTGCCTCATGGTGGCGATGTTCTCCCCTGGGACTGCAGGGGAAGAGATGGGACAGGACAACGTTAAACTGAATCTTCTCTAAGAAATTTGTCTTGGTGACATTCAGGAAGAGATATAGTGACATCTAACAGAGTCGCACCACACAGTACAGACACACACATACATGCAGTCCAGCGGTGTTATGAAGACCATGTTCTTGTCATCCTTATGCTTTAAAAAAAATAGTAGGAATAATATAATACACCCAGAGAAAGTGAGCAATTCTACCATTTCCCATCTAAGCTGGTTTAGTGTGAGAGGACGACCACTAATTGTGAGGAAATGTATTTGGGGGATTTAGTTTTTGGATAATTCAGTTTCAACCTGACATTTAGAGGGGATGACTTTTTTGGAATCTGTATCTGTGATTACTAAAATTGAAATAGTCATTTTTTATATGACTCATTACTGGGGAATGTAATATTATTATTATAACGCGTTGCAGAGCACTGAGTAAGGTGTTGCCACCCAACGCTGTCAGACAGGTTGGTCTACTGACTGAGCATGCCGCGGTGGTTGAGGTCCATGTCACGGCTCTCGGATCGGGTCTGGATGGCGTCCAGAAGGTGGTCGGGGCTCAGCAGGCCGGAGGGGCGAACCACGTTCAGCATCTCCGCCAGGCTCATGAGCGGCAGACGCACCGCTGACATCACTTCCTGTGCGGCGGCCTGGAACAGTTGCAGTGAGAGATTAAAATGAGATGGTGACAAGAATGGTTTCATATATCCACCTTCAGTCAGTCAAATTCAGTCAGTCAATTTTTCATAAATGCAGATGATTCCATCTTTAAAAACAGAACTATTTTGCAAAGGTCTTAACTTAATAAAAAAAAAAAAACATAATTGTGCAGGCCTAGGGAGACAACAACCAAACAACCAAAGAGAAGTGAGAAGTGTGGGATTACCTGGTTGTTGTCAGCGTTGTGTTGGCACCAGCGGCAGAGAGCCTGGAAAATCTCCTTCTCACTGGCCGCAAAGGAATCCCTCCGAACAATGGCCAGCAGAGCGGTCTGCATGGAGGGAAGTTTAAGGTTTCAAGATTATTTGCTCCAAACGGACGATAGGTTTAGCAGCGGGAATTTACGACATTAGATAAAAACGTAAGACTAACAGGCACAACACACAACCGTCAGTCAGTCGCCAATGCGAGGTGTTGATGCCGAATTTTAGGCAAACAGCATGAGACAAATTATCACCATCGTCAGAGAGCAGAGAAAAAAACCAAAGAGAAGGAGGAGGAGAGGGGAGGAGGAGAAGTGGAGAGATGGAGGGAAGCCCCGCCTCTCTGTGTCCGCACGCCTCTCCCTCTTCCCGTTACCTTGGAGAGAGAGAGGAAGCTGTCGGCTGCCAGCACCGCCAGAGCCTGCCGGTCCATGAAGGCACAGCAGGCCTGGGCCAGGCTGCTCAGGCAGTACAGGCTGGCCACGTCATACACAACACACACGTTCTGGACGCTCAGCGCCGTCCGCAGGAACTCACAGGTGGAACCCTGGAACAGGAAGTTGAGGAAGCATAAACTTTACTTCCTGATCCCTTTTTTCTATTTATTTTTTTATATGGGAGCCTCTAGCAGAGGTAGAATCCACTTATCTGAACACATTTGGCCTTTGGAGGACACTTATAATCCAAAGCACCTTATAAATGAATGCATATACTGTATTTGAAGTATGGGTGGACCCGGAAGGAGCGGATCCCTTAACCCCGACAGCGTTGGTGCCTTGCTCTGCCCGCTGAGCTATGCAGCAGAATGTACATTTTTCTTAAGGTAGCATTGTTGAGCAAAAAATTGTCTATACTGTGTATTTTTCCCCTTAGATCCCAGAATCCTGTTTGTTCTCTCTACTTCTGCTATGCTGTAGTAATGTTGCGATTTTTTGTTGAGCGAGCAATATGGTGTCTGAATGTCAGCCTATATGAGCTCCGGGTGTTACTGGAGTCAGCAGTGCCAGTCTTAACTAACAAGCTGACTGCTTGTTAATATGTTTGTTTTGTTCCTTTTACTTTACAGCACTTTTTAACTTAAAGAAAAACACTGTACAAATATGATTATTGTTTCTATTACTGTTAATAGGATTATCGCTACTATTATTCCTATTATTATCATCACTGCTATCAACATTACCTCTAGAGGCTGGAGGCCGTAGCGGTGCGCCAGGCCCAGGAAGTCCAGCACCACGTCTTCTCTGGCCATGTTGAGGCTGGCCCGGCCTGCGGAGAGGAGGCGGCAGGGAATGAAAATCCACTCTTGTCACCTGAGGTTTGATCTAGTGTGGGAAATCATGTGTATTGAAAGGAGCTGGGCTGAAGTGTACCTGTGTACAGGTACTGTAGCAGCATGGAGAAGGCCTCGGCCTGCGTGTCCTCCAGGGAGATCTCTGCCTGAGGCTGGGACTCCTTCATCCCGTTATACAGCATAGCTCTGGAAGGGAAATCAATTGACAGCGATCAATACATAAAATCAGTTTTTTTGTGGTTGCTATCTCAAATTCCAGTCACTTTCACTATTTTACCAGCCAACATGACGTTTAGGACTGTATAATGATACAAGCCCAACTTTTCCTCTTTTAAGATAAGATGAAACTTGTGCTGAAATTAAAGTAGATTCTAGTGTATTTAAATCTAAGTATTTATAAACACATTTGCTGTATGAATATATAAGTATGTTTAAACACAGTGTTAAGGCCACACACTGTCTTAGCAATTCTTATGTTTATTTTTTCTGACAGCATCATGTTGAAAAAACAGCAAACATTTCAGTGTGTTGCTTTCATCAGGGGCAAATGTTTGCAACAGGTTGTATAGATTCTTTACACCAACAGGTGTCTTGGATGATACTGTGATTAGGCATCCTATCAACAACATTCAATTATCGTCTCTTTTAACACGATAAACAATCATTTCAATCCATAGACGTTTGTTAGAAAGCTCCCGTCAAGCTGGCATTTGGACAGGAAGCACTGGACAAGTCAAAGTCAAACCAGTTTTGAAGGATGAAATGTTATTGGATCAGAGGTATCCCATAGAGAAAGTCTTTTTTATCCTCCCTTCCCTTTTCCTCCTCTACAGACATATGCTCTGTATTTGTGCTTGCTGGTGAGAAGGGCAACACTGAACTGTCAAATTTCAGCATGTGATTTCCCGTTGGCGTGCTCCTCCATTCAGAGAGAGAGAGAAAGAAGAGCACAGCTAACTCTGTGTACAGATGGGAAACAGGCTACCTGAAGTACTGGCACCGTGATGCCAGGATGACCCGGTGAGCAGGGAACCGCTTCCCCTCCACCAGGAAGGTAACATCGCTGTATTCCGCTGCAGACACCAGTGTGCCCAGCTGCTCCGACAGCAGGTGGAGGTGGTCGATCTCTGACACGGAGGTCAGGGACCGCAGGGGGTGACTGTTACTCATGGATCCAAGGAGGAGGTTGTGTTACTTATCACATCTGAAAGGATGGAGAGGATTTAGCCTCAACGGGCTCAACATGTCAATGCAATCCCTTACACGATTATTCAACATTATTGAAAATGCCGGCAATAATAAATGATCAAATAATAAAACCGTTGTCGATTTGCCATCAGAAATACTAAAAAAAAACATAAATACTGGGAACACTTAAGGAAACATTCAGATACTGTTGTTACTTGCACACTGTGCAAGATGCAGTTGATTTTTCACAGCAGTTCATGATCGCTTGTGCACTCAAATAGAAAACATAACAGCGCGGAGGATGGCAGAGCATCATCATGCTTACATCGAGTCTAACTGTTACCATGGCATTAGCATTCTTGGTCATAGCAGTGGATACATTTAGATGCAATATTTTTTTTATTATGATCCTCTGTGTTCCTCCAGACGTTTGTATAGTTTGAGGTGGACAGCCACCCCACGTGCCATGAACAAACTGTTTAGCCAGTACAGGGGTTTGCATGAGCCAGGGCGGCACAGTAGGCCGCTGGTCGCCTGGCTGATGGTCCAGTACAGTGACTGGATCCAGGTACAGTATGTGTGTGTGCTAGCTACTGCTTTACAGAAAGGGCACTGTGAAACTAAAGCACTGTCGCACTTTACAAGCTGCACTTCACTAAAAAAGGTAGTGAACAGCTGATGTACTCAAGAAACATGCATTTTATTTTGTTAATCCAGCTAACGTTAGCCTGTTTTGACAAATTTCTTTCAAATATTGGAAGATGCAAGTAAAGTGAAAGTGAGTTACAGCGCCACCTTGAGGCCGCTTTGACAAGCGAGTCAGACACACCCACTCATATTAGCTAACCTAGCTTACTGTTTTAAACTAACTAACGTTACACATTATAACGTTAGTAGAGTAGTGCGGGGCGGACGGTTCACTTAATATTTGTCTAGTATTTGACAAAATGGGCCCAAATTCAGTTGTTTATTTACTATCGTTAACCGTAAATACTAGCTGCAAGTCGGAAACAAGCCAGCTAACTATCGTTAGCTAACAAGCTTGTTAATGTCAAGCCAGTCACAATGAACAAATATGACTTCCGGTTTTAGCTTTCAAAATAAAACTCGGCACCCCGTTTTTAGGGAATACAAAGTACGATAGCAAAATAGGATAATTCAGGAGGCATTGGTAGTAATCCTGAATATTATATTGAGTGCTCTGATACGATTTGTATTCTTCAGCACACTGCATTGTTACTTGTTTTAACAAGAGACAAATTTAACGCTACTACTTTGCAGACTACATCGCTTACCTTCCGGTCTTATTGTGAGAAACTTGACACAGCTGTAATTTGCTGGGTCAGCCTCAAAAATCACATTCCACTCCTTACCTGTCCAAACGTTGATTTGTTGGGTAGTTATTGCAGTATTTTTCGGCAATGCACGCGCCTGAACAACAGTAGACAGTACAGCCAAATTCATCCAAAAGACGTAACGTTAAATTGTTGTATTCTGAAAAAGGCAAACGCTTCCGTGAAGGAGTTAGCATACCGGATGTTGCTACGTTATGGAATGGAACCTTAATGTACAAGTTACGTAATTGTGTTTTGAGAGTGCCTCTTGTGGCCAAGTTCAACACTGCAACTGGCTCCATGTGTCTGTCTCTTGTCAGCATTATGAATTTAAAAAAAGCTTATACTATATACTATAGTATAGCATAGAATTATATATGTATATAAGTATAACCCTAACCCTACCAACCAAACATTACACTACTATACTTTATTCATCCATCCAGGGGGAATTGTCTTTCTTCCTCTGGTGCAGGATCAGCCAGGCTGCAGCAACCCTGGAGCAGGTAAGTGTCTAAGTGTGGCTGAAACTGGGACCCTGCAGCTGGAGAACGGAGCACACTAAACACTGGGCTAGTGGCCAGCTGCTGTAGTGTTTGGCTGGAATGAATCCAAGGTACATGATTGGCTGAAACAATAACAATGAATAAAGTTCATCTCATTTTGGGGCTTACAAAACATTTGTCTCAAACTAGACCCTTCTAAACTATAAAAAAGCTCTGACACTCAAATACGGTCTTTGTATGGGAGAGACAACAGTCAAAATCTGCATTGTGAAATTTGAGTTTGTTTCCCTGGACACCAGCAAACCCTGCTGTAGCATGACTTAATACTGGTTTGTATTGCTCGCTACCACTTCAGTGTCTTTTGTTGGAAATAGACAAAGGAATAACTACAGTACATAACTTATTTTAAACGTTTAACTTGTATCATGCTTGGTGGATTGGATGTAGGAGGAAGAGTGGACCCCTCGCCACCCTGAACGGACAGACCTGCTGAACCCCGCTAATCTGTACACCGATATAAACTCTTCGGCTGGCTGTCATTTATGAAGCTTTAGGTATTTATCAACCTGCATGTACTTTCCACATCTGATTATAAGAAAGCTGCTCCAGCTCCTCAGCCTTGACTTTATATTTGTACAGAGTTCCTGTTCAGTCTACATTCATTACAGTAAATCTTCTTACAGTGTGTTAGTTTAGTCTGCTGTCATGCAGTATGTCTTGTCTGCTCTACATGCAACGTCCTGTTTGGTTTGGTTTTACACCTAGTGTGTGAATCCTGTCTTATTCAGCGGTCATGTAATGTGTCAGCACCGACTGTCCAAGTCAAATTCCTTGTGTACCCATTGTATTAGGCAAAAAAAGTGATTCAGATTGTAATGATGAATGATGACGTTGGGTGAGATTCGGTGCGTTTGCTGATGAGCAAAACAAAATGAAACTGACAGATTTCGTAATGGAGTTTTTGAAGAACGGTACATGTTGGGGCTAAAATACCATCACTATCACATGTAGGCCTCATGTGACATGGGGACATTAAAAATGACAAAATCCAGTTGTTTTGAATGGTGGCTTTCACATTTACTGCACAGTCAACACCACATTATTTCAGCATCGCTTCTTGAAGATACAAACTGACAAACAAACTCAACAGCTCCACACAGCAGTTGCTATTCTTGGCAATGACTCACTTATTTAAGCTATCTGCTAATCAATTGTCCAACATTAGTCCATTCCATGCCAGGACACAGTCATTGCCATTGCAGAGGAGATCCTGGTCTGTCAATCTTCGCTCAGTGCTCCGCACCCCTCGGCTTCCCGGCTTGTGTTGCTAAATTCTTTGCTAATCCCCCGTGTTCTGCTCTCCCAGTGAAGACACAGCAGACGTTGCCTATCTGTACTGCAGCAGGTAGCAAGTTGTCATCTTTGTTTTTTAGGAGGTAATGGAGACCATGTTGTTGGGACTCAGGATCTCAATCCAGTAACCGTCAGGGTCCTGAATGAAGGCCAGGCCTTTCATTTTACCTGAGAGGGAAAGAAAGAGAGAAAGCAAGAAAGAAATTACATAATGCAACTAACAATTTAAAGAGTAGAAAATCTTACTCTAATTACAGTGTATCAATAGAGTGACTCTAATCCTGCTTATAACACCTATGTGCTGATACACAGTGCTTTGTAAGGAATATTATGATGGATGGATCAGTAAGAGAAATGCAGGTACATGGACAGAAGACGAGGTGTCCATAGTGATGGCTGGGCCGTGAGTAACAGACAGAAACAACAAACACCTCACACCTCCACTGGAAAATTCATTTCAGTAATACCCTTGATAGCGCATGCATCCAAACAGTTGAAAAGATAAACATAAATATGAATACAGGGGGGGAAAAGATTCAACCGCTAAAAGGTCAAATGCAAACAAGAAAGACCGGCTGCCCCGCTAACCCTCCGTCCCAGCCAGGGGCCTGACATCCAGAAACACTTCACAGCTCACCGTCGTCCGGCTTCTTGACAAACGTGACTCCTTGCTCTTCAAACAGTTTGCAGGCTGCGTAGACGTCGGGGACTGCAATTCCAATGTGTCCTACCAAATATTGGGAAGAGAAAAAGAGCGACCCCTCTCGATAAACAACAGGTTCATCCATTCCTCGTAAAATTATTCATTTTCAATACTTGCTTTAAACATGATTCCCAAATGTGGATGAGTAAGAAGCCAAGCAGAGCTCAGCTAAACCTAAGGTTGGCTGTCCGTCTTTTCCTCCTGACTCCAAAATGTTCATACAGAAGGAAGCCCTTGTTCATTTAAAAAAAAAAAAAAAAAAGTTCCACTCTCCTGGTCGTTCAATCTACTGCTCTTTCCACCGTTTCCTTTAACGTGCAACAAATGTTCCTGCACTTTATCTCTTTGCAGTTATATATTGTCTTGTATGCCTTACTGCAAGACAACTTCCCCATTACGGACAAGTGAGTCTTGAAATTGACATTTTTATGGACATTTTATTTAACTTTCCCCATCTGCTTTAAAAACAGGGAATCTCACCGAAGCCACGAGGATCCGAGTTTCCGTTGTGATAAGACTGGCTCTCGTCAGACTCAGAACCCCAGTTACTGGAGGAGAGAGAGGGAGGAAGGAGAGGAGAGAGAGCAGGAGAGGAAGAGAGGTGATTACAATCTAGACAGTCAAACAGAGATTAAGAGAGATCTCATGTTAACCCAGGCTACTTTTTGTGTGGTAGGGCTGCACAATTAAATGTGTTTTGTCGTATATTCCAGTTTTAGCTCCCCAGGTGATAATTGTAGAAATCGATAAGACTATAGACCCTTACTGTGTCAGCTCGATGGTGGCTCTTTTGGAAAAGGTCCAGGCCGTCTTCTCCTTCACATCTGCAGGAATCTCCTTCTTGTCCTCGTATCCCAAGAAGAAGAGAGAGAAGCGCATGGTGGGGAAGTCGAACTTTTGCAGCAGCCTGGAGGACGGAGCGCAACAGAGAGAAACATACAGCAGAAAGCAGACTACATTGCATTCAGGCAACAGTCGTAGCGTGCTGTAGGTTGCAGTTGTCGGTGAGAGTCCAGCAGTGTCCAGCACTGAGCTGCACTGAGTGAGACGGAAATGCATGAAAAAAGTTCTACACGCTATAAAGCATGGAAATGCTTGTTTAAGTTTAAAATAATAATAATTATTATTTAATTATTAATTAAATAATTATAATGAATAATTGTCATCTTGGTCCTTGAATAAAAAGCTCACAAAGTTTAGAGTGAGGAAAAAAGAGATGTATGAATGAAAGTCTGCATTAGGCTACAGCATAAAGAGGGACTGCAAAATAACAGCAGCAGTGGCAGGAGAACTTTCTCTAACAAAGAAACAAAATGAATGAAAAATATAAGATAAAAACACTAAATATGTGCAGGATTCCCCAACTCTATACCACTGATTGTGTTTTTACCTCTGCTGACCGAGTTGGAAGGGGGTAATGTTTCTGCCCCGTTCTGTCTGTCTGTCAGCAGGATAACTCCAAAAGTTATGAATGGATTTGCATGACTTTGTGGAAGATTGTGGCACTGGTGTATATTGACAATTGCACAAGGTTGGTGGAGGCATGCGCTCTACTGGGTGCTATCTGGTTTTATTGTGTTTTACTGATAACCCTGTCTGCAAACTAAATGTTCCTTACAGGACAACAAGGTTTGCAGCAAGAAGTGAGAATTTTAGCCTGTTTGTGATGGTGACAAATTATGGTTATTTTTTATCACTTAATTAATTTCCCCGTGTGAACCGTTTTTCTATAACCCTTTCATGTTAATCCCTTTGTCCGGCACAATCTGTTAACCTTCTCCCTCTTTTTCTGTTTCATCAGTGACGTAAAAGATCAAATCCACTGAACTGAAGCCAACAGCAACACTCACGTCATGCCGAGGATTCTGGTGTAGAAGTCCAAGGATTTGACTGGATCCTTGACCCGCAGCATGGTCTGCTGCATCATGAAGTCCTGAGGCATCGCAGGCAGGAGGCAGAAACGGGAGACAGAGGGCTTTAGACATCGCAGACAAACGTCCACACTGCCACAGATGCTACAGAGAGGACCGGAAGACCAAGGTGGGACAGGAGGCCCAGCCACCCACCACACAAACAAGTTCATCTACTCTAAATATCCTGCTGCGATACTCAAGGAGCTCCCGGTCAGACTGAGTTTCCCCCCATTCAGCCTTCATTTAATCAGGAAGTCTCATTGAGATGGAAATCCATTTTTTCAAGAAGGACCTGACAGAAGAAGGCATTCATAAAGAAAATTCACAGAGAATATACACAATACTATTCAGTCAAGCAGTCACATCCTAGAAAATGTTAGACATCATCATACTATAAAGCAAAGAATCTGTCTGTGAGTGTGTGTGTGTGTGTATGTGTGTGTGTCCTTCGCATATCTCGAGAACCGTTCGTCCGATCGACTTCACACCTGGCGGGTGTGTTGCTGGGGAGCCGAGGAAGTGCAGTGGCGGATTCGGCGCAATTCGGACACACGCGTCACCGTTCAATATTAATAAACTTTGACTAAACAAGCGAACAGCGAGCCGCGCAGCTCTGTGTCTGAGTGCAGTGGGGGGCTGTTTGATATGAACACCGTCACATCACAGCGGGGCGGGGTTTCAGAGCTCTGACACGCGCCCCGCTCAGTTAAACTGCCCGGGAGAGAAGAACGAGCACACACAGGAGAAAAAAACAGAGGCGGAGGCGGTAATAGCCAATAGGAGCGCCAGACATGTTTGATTGGCAGCAGAATCAACCAATGGAAGGGTGTTTCTGACCTTAATAGCCTACGCCTATTGTGTATTTACTATAAAGCAAGGAATCTCTGTGAGCGTGTATGCGAGTATGTGTGTGTGTCCTTCACATATCTCGAGAACCGTTCGTCAGATCTACTTCACACTTGGCGGGTGTGTTGCTGGGGACCCGAGGACGTGCAGTGTCGGATTTGACAAGATGAGAATTTCACCCCGACGTATTTAAAACCAACCATAACG
>OMOV01115911.1:17871-32960 GCA_900312565.1 Beryx splendens
ATAACCTCTTTACAGCTGTGGAGAGCAGAGAAGCATCCCAGAATGCAACACGTCCAACCTGGAGGCCGATGGCACTTTGGTAGCCGGTTGACACCGAGCTGAAAGCTGATACCTACCCAGTGTTAGTAAGGTGTTCCTAATAAAATGTTCAGTGAGTGCAGTTACTGCATCTCTTGGAGAAGCTGTTAATGTTTGAAAAGGCAGTAACAGGCAGTAAGTAATACTGTGGATTTCTGTTTAAGTTGATCATATCTATATTGTTTTCCAATTTATTTATTGTTTGTATGTCGGGTTGAAATAGAAAATTCACTCTCGACTTGAACTTAGGGCCAAACAGTCAGTGCTCATCATTTTTTTTCTTCTCTTAGTTGTTGTCAACGTTCCTCTGTTGCCATGTTGTTCTACTGCACACTAATGAGCGTTCTTCTCCTCTCTGTAACCCCTCAACTCTGTTCCAGGACTTTGAACAGCCCCATTTGTAACAGGCAAACGTCTGTCCGTGAGTGAATGCCTCGTTTTTAAAAACCTCTGAGAGGTCAGAGTCGAGCCGCTGAGTGCTTTTTTGCAGCCACATCTAGGCCTGAATGCAAAGGAAAAAGTACAGTATTTTGCTTCCCAGGATATTCTCTGTAGTCACACTGCAGTGAATAAAACTGTGTGCCGGCATGATGGAACAGATCTGACATTGCCTTTGTTTAATCCATAATTCAGGTGTGGCTTTATTTCTGCTGACTCAGCTAACCATGATCGAATTGTTCATTCATTTGAAGAAGCAAAATGACTTTTCACCCGCTAAAGTCCTAATCCAGGACTTATTCAGTATCTCAGCGCTGGGTAAATACAATGCTGGTTGTCGCGGCATTGTTGGTGCCTTCGGCGAGATGACGCAACCCACCGTTCATAATCGGCCGATAGATGTTCTAACTGGGTCATCGTTTATCGGCTGAGTACCGTTTCGATTGCCCGATCACATTATAGGCCTACGTTCGTTATTTATGCTCATGTGCCATTTGACAGTAATTGGATAGGAGCTTTTTTTATATTTACATTTATGTTTATTTTATATTATTTTAATAGAGAATGGGCCCATCCATTCTTTAGTGGCCTTGCTGTTTTAAATTTTTGCCAGGAGCATGGTCATTTTATTTCACTCCTTTCTGCACAGAGCATTTCGAAAGTGTTTTAAAGCAGTAAACAAATGAGCTGTGAGATGGAAAATGTACGCATTATTCTACACGAATAATGTGAAAATTACATTCCTTCACCACAGAAGGATTATGTGACGATATCAAGATGTGGATTATGTGACGAATAAGGAAAAGGACATGCTGTTTTCACCTGTTCATCGCAGGGAAAGGTTAGCTAGCAGTTAGGTTTAGGCAACTAAAGCTTAAGGTTAAGGGTTAGGGTTAGTTGGGGTAATGTGTAGGTTATGATTAAAAAGTGTTTTGCAAATCAATTTATAAATTCAGTAATTTATTCACTGATTAAAGGAACTGAGTGTAAGGGATGGGAGCATCTTTGAGAAAGAAAGAAAAAAGTTAGTATTAGTTCATTCAGAGCACTTAAGTCGTGCGTTTCATCAGCTGATCAGCTGTCCCATCCAGCACGTCAACTGATCAGTATCAGCTGACTCTCAATTACCAATCACGTTCAAAGAAATCAACAAGGCGCTCTATAATCTGACATTCATGCCACTGCTGCTGTTGACACAAGTCGATGCGAAAAACTCCCTCCACCACCCCAACCTCCTCCTGCTATTATCTGTGCACAGGACACTTGTGCAAGCTACCTCCAAATTATATGTGGTTATGTTATGATTTTCACGCTATTGAATGATATACTGTGTGTCTACTGTGCCTCGGGGTGTTTTACTGCGCTCCCTGTAATGAATCTCTGGCATGCTGCTTGGATTCATTTGGGGAGCATCCTCTAGAGTACAACCTTTCCCACCAAATACAACGGTATAACCGTTTGTCCTATAAACGGTCCTTTGACGTAAGTGTCTCTGTCTGAACTGGGTGTATATATATATGTAGATTCTTAAAGAGTTTCAACTCCCTTTGGAATTCAAAATATTGGTCTACTTTATTCGCAAGTCATGGAAACCTAAGTAACCACTTACAAGCTTCAAAATACACTGAGATGTCATGCATGGTTTTTGGATACAGTACCAAAAGTCCAACCACTCCAAGAAATGACAATACTGTGGGTGCGTTTTTGGCTACTACAGCTATAGGCTATTCGGTTACTTTGCCCATTCCAGTAGTTAACACGTTGGCTAACACTGAGATGGGCAACTGTGATGTTTATTGGGCCCAGAAATACCCTGTTGTTGCTATGAGAAGGCATGTGGAAGAGCTACTCTGAAACCTACATTTGACGTAAACTATCTCTGTGATATATTGTAATATACTACCTCTGTAATATACTAACACGGACTACCTAATGTTAGGGGAAGAGTGCAAATATTTGGTAACAAAAGATTCACAATATGTGCCATTTTCACATCACTGTCTCTGCTATTATGTTTCCGCACAAACTGTAGACTACCATTTCTGACGGAGAGGACCGGATGCTCGTCTGTTATTGAACAGCGTTTTTAGGAAATGCAATGGATACTTGCACTCAAGCCTGGTTTCATTATCAGTGAGCAGGAACCTCTTAACTGTGGACTGTTAGAGGTCACAGTAAACCGTAAAAAAAAACAAATCATTTTGTTGAGAATAGGCAAACTGAGAGGGATTGTGCAATTTCCAAGGCCTCTGTGTTCAAGAGAGATTTAAAGTCACATTGGAATGAAAAATGACTTCGATATTTTTCCATATGATAATATACACCTAACAATAAATGCAAAAAATACAAAAAAGATATTTTCTTGTAGGTTTATATCAGATATCATTACGTTTACTTCCTAGAAAACCGTGTATTTTTACCTCTTGGTGTAATAGGCATAAATAAATATTCAAACCAATAATGCCTCTCCGCCCCTCCCATCAAACTGCCTTCCTCTGCCTAACTGATATCCCATTGGTTTACACTTTTGAATGATCCTTCCCCATGTTATGTCCCACCGCAATATCCTGTTTCAACGGCAAATACATCAAATGAAGGAAGCAAGATGCTCTCAAAATGCCATTCCATTGTGACTTTAAAAGTGCACAAGGCAATTTCACATGTTGCCGGCGACTTCTTAAACTTAGATTTGATCACCAATAATATTTACTACCAACATTCATACCCAACACAAAAATAATTATTAATCATTTGGGGAAATATGGCAAATCTACAGCATCTCAATTAGGGGGTATGGGATGCTCTTCTGTGTTGTAGCCCCGCTTTGTGATTGATGAATGTATTTTTACATAATCTTGCCTAGAGCAGCTTGAAAGATAAAATATTAATCTTTCCAGTGACACTAAATGAATGCATATTGGTACATTTGTAAGGGTGCTGGAATCACATCTGCATGGCGGTACCATTTGTTGCTGTGCAGAAATTGATCTGGGAGCTGGACACAGCCAGTTGCCCATCGCTGGACTAACACCATTGATATTCCAACACACTGCTTATGCAGCGCACATGTCTGCACATACAGTATCCTGTGCCAAAAATCTGTCCCCTTCGCCACAGAGGCGTCAATTCTGTTCAACACTCACCAACCAATAAAATGGCCTGCAGCCGGACGTGTGACTCCTTATTAATCAGAATGACAGGATCAATATCTAGCGCCGCTCAATGTGCATGCATAGGCCCATTCGTCTGCTAGTCAGAGGTCCTGAGACAACATGCCACAGGTCACTGTCTTTGAGACGCACTATGACCCGCTGTGACAGAGGCTCCATCTGTCTTTGAGACACATCATGACCCGACGTGACAGAGGCTCCATCTGGCTTTGCATATGAGCAAAGTGCCAGTGTTTTGTTTTGTTTTTTTGTAACGGCGTGCTGTTGCTTACATAGAAATCCCATCTTTGCGTTGGGGAGGAGGTATGTGTTTTTAGACGAGTATGGATTTTGTATTGCCCTATGCTGTATTTGTGGCAATGACACATAGAACCAATGAATTAATTATTAATTAATAGGCCTGATTTGAATTAATTAGCAGTTTATTTGAATGTATTATCAGCTCTCTGGCTCCCTAGTTGATCACCTGCCTTACTCTCATTGTAATCTCATTGTGTCATTAGAAAACATAGTTTATTGCATATTACAGACATAGAAGCTCTGCTTATACAACAATGTGATTTATTATAAAATGCCACAGTATGTGGTGTCGTATGTATATAAAAGAGATTTAGGTATACTGTATATATTGTGTGTCTCCGCACATCACTGTATCGCGGCAGTCAATGCAAAATGAAAAGCCCAGAACGACATTCTCCCATTGTGTGATGATCTAAATTCATTTGCATACAAGAGGAGGATTACAGGAGGGATGTGAACACTTGTAGCCAAGATGTGAAGATTTAAAATGAAAGTTACATTTTCACAGTAACACATTTTTTAGTTCCCTCTATCAATGCCACACTGCTCAACAAAGAACACACAGCGAATTTCCCAGCGTTAATAAGTGCTGATGTTTCAGTGACAACTATTTGGAGAGACAAGTGTTGATTGGAGTGTTGTTTGTCTACTTACAGAGCCGATGTGGCCCCGGGGCGGCCGGTCAAAAACTATCTGAAAGTGTTAAATGAACTCTGATGGGTGTGGAAATATTGGCATAGTGTTGATTTCTACACACTCCGAGTTAAATAAACGCTGACAATTTGCAGAGCAGACATTTTAGATTTGTAGAAAATGATTTTACTACAACATGAACAAAGTGTGCAGGTCTGAAGAGTCTCACCCGAACTGTCTGATCTGAATTTGGCTTTAGAGAACCCCAGTGCCTTGACAACTGTGCTATGGAGAAAAAAGAAAAAGAAAAGGCTTTAAGTATGTGATTCTTTACCACTTCTTCCAAGTCTCTGACAGACGGGAGTATTTTCTTCTTGGTTGCCTGGCATCTGGAGGTCTTGGTTGTAGAGCTCGCACTGGCGGGGATTAGAACTGTTGTTGTGGTTTCATGCTGCCCGTGGTGTTGCCTGGGAATGTGAGCAGTTGTCACATATCTTTGCATCCTTTGAGGGATTGCCACGCGACCCAGCAGCGGGCAGACGTCCTCTGATCTGGTCGGTTTCTGGGCTGAGCTAAGTTTAGAGGCCTGCAGAGAGGAGCGACCTGAGAGGATTTCTGGGCGAGGCACAGAAACGCAGGCCTCTGCTGCTGTGCTGGCTGTGGTGTGCAAGCTCTGGTCAGTGTATTATTAGGCCTGGCACAGGACTAAAGTTTGCACACACTCTACATATTCAGCTCATGGTCTCTGGCTTGACCTCAGTTAACTGAGCACTACTGCTGCTCTGTATTTGCCCTCAAAATGCGAGTCTGTCCTCGTCTTCCTACTTCTGGAAAGTCTCTGCAAATTGAAAAGTTGTTTGGAAATTTGATAGCTGACAAACTAATTCATATGTTTTTTTTTCATGTTAGCTTCCAGTTATCAGGTAGTTAGTCATACTGTTTTCATTGATTTATCTTATCTTATGCATTGTGTCCCGACTGTTAGAGGCATCTGTGAGAGATGTAAATGGAGCCTATTTTCTAAATCTGTTATGCGCCGGATTGAATGTCACGTAGTGTAGTGTGTGTGTGTGGTGTAGTGTAGTGTGTGTGTGTGGTGTAGTGTAGTGAGTGTGTGGATTCTGCATGGAGCTATTTTCACTGCCGCAGATGTCCTCCTTGTCGTGTAATCACTGGGAGGTGGTGGTCATGGCTAAATGTCTGGATAACGTTTAATCAGTCTCTCTTCTGATGCGTCAAAACCATGTCTGCCTGAGTCCCTCGGCTCTGTAGCATGGTGGCAGTGCGTAGGGACAGTAAGAACAATGATTTTCCCATGACAAATTGTTCAACTAAGAAAACTAAAAGTCAAGTGTTGATGAAATAGAGCAAATATGAGCACAGCATGATACCTATGGTCCTTTGTGGGCTAGAGAGGACAGAGGGGACTAAGATGCTCTATCGCTGCTATTTTCTAATGAAGTTTCTCAAGAGAAACGACTGCCAGCAAGTGCAGTGTTGAGTCAAACATATAATGTCTCATACATTGTGTTACAAACCCTATAACCGTTTGAAGCATCCTGAAAAGTAAGTTGCTACTACATGGTGAGGCTCTTCTAAACTCAGTCACACGCCTCTTTGATGAGAAAGGCATAGGCCTATCAGCTGTGCTGCTGAGATTGAGAAAGATCCCACATTGCTTTATTCTTAGCCTCTGTTCACAAAGTGGAAGTGAAGTGATGTTCCTTAAATAGAGCTGTCTTGGAAGCCTTTTTTCCATTCGGCTTTCTTTCAGTTGAGCTCATCCCGTTGTATGTGCCCTACAACATACAAGGCTTAGAGCGGGTGTAGGTGCCCGGATAGACTTACACTGAATGCATCAGCTCTACTTCAGGTTTGCACCCTGAAATAATGTTGATCCAACATTGAAAATGGATTGACTCTGCCACGAAACTCAGTATTTTAAGGCATATTGTGATAATTTTTTTCCAATTTTTCATGCATATCATATTGTATTGCATTGTTAATAAAAAAAAATATTTTCTTGAGTTGGTGACTTGACATGGTATTTTACTGGAAAGTCACTACACGTAGAACCCTGCTGTACATAAAGCAGGGTTCATTTTATATTGTTTCAATGTTAATCTAATTTTAAATCAGTGATTGAATTGCCAATCCATTTTCAGTGTTGGATCAACATATTTCAGTTTAATCAGTGATATATTTCAGTGTTGATTGGTGTGGTTCAGATTAGGACAGAATCCAGTAATGCACAGCATACCCCTCATCTCACTTCAACTGTGACTCCTGTCTAAGTCGGCTACTGCTAATGCTGAGAGACTGAAGTATGTTCTTGTGCCTGCCCCACTGCTAGCATGCGTCATGCACTGAATATTTCATGAAATGTCTCAGCGTGGACTGATGACGAAGCCACTCCAGTAGAACTTATGGAAAGCCTGTGCGAAGTCTGACAGTTCCCCGCTGCTTACATAATGCTTCTCCACGACTCTGTCAGCTCTTCGTAACTCCTCAAACCGCTAACATATCACCTTTTGCCTCGGCACATCATTACATTTAAAAAAAAAAGCGACATCTGTTTGGTTTAATATTCATATTCAGCTACTGTAAAAACGAATGTTCGGACTGTACATTTACTAGTCAGAAACATTGTATAATATTTTTCCTTTCACTATATCCTATCCTGTCACTATATTTTTTATACTAGCATAATTGGTTGGAATTTATTAATTCACATACTGTAATCCCATCAAAGAAAACAAGGTAGGTGCCCTACTCTATTTGAAATGCATAATGCATAAACTTGTGCATGAAATGAGATGCTCCGGCATTTATTGCCATAGTTAATCATATTTAGCTGAGTTCAGTATCCGTGAAAATTGCGATTATGTCCTCGGTTGATCAGCTAACTGTTTTTCAGGATTGCACTGGGAGATGTCACTCAGCATATCAGAGTGCTTTCCGTAGAGGAGGGGGTAGGTAATGAAGCTCGGCCTTTTACTCCTCTGACGAACACAGCAGCTCACTGCAGCGTCTCTCTGTCCTCATCATGCTTATACAGTATATATACTTAAAGTGAAGACAGATTCACTGGAGCACACGGACAGTTTGGCCCTATATCGAAGGTGCAATGGCTAACATTTTGATACTGCATCTTAATCAGTCGAGGGAGGAGAGTGACACTATATTCAGATAGTATGCACAGGTGTACAGACAGAGATCTCGTGTTCGCTGCTGATCAGAAGCATTCACCCTCTGTGATCTTCAATGTCAAATTGAGGCGGCTGATTCGCTATTTTATTGGAATCCCAGCCTGTCATTAGAAGTGCGGCAGACAGGCGCTGGGAGCAAATAAACAGGCTGGCAATGTGCATACAGTTCGCTGTGCTCCTGGCATACCTGCTCTTTAACTAGAGCCCTCAAATTACCACTGCTCAAACGGCCCACCTTAGACAGAGACAGAAAAACAGAATAATGTGTAGTTTGGAGAGGAGGTGTCACTGAGGAGTGCAGGGGAAGGGAGGCTTGGCTCTGACTGCAGAGTGGGAATGTTTAATCTTGGGGAATATTTAGACTGCATGGGGAACAGCTGAACTCATCTATTGTTGTTGGCTCCTAATTTGAAAAAAATATGAATTGAAACCAGGTGAAATCAGGGCAGAGGGATGCTCATATTAGAAATAAAAGCAGTCATCAGTCAAATGAAAAATCTTACACTAGTATACACTGTTTTCCCTCAGTGCCAAGACCGATATGACAGACAGATGAGATACTGTATAACTTGAGCAAGATCCAATCACATTCACATCATCCGTGGACCATAACAGCACAGTTTTATCAAAGTACAATCAGATCAACTGAAATCATTGCGTTTGATTTTTGCATGTGCTCTCCTTGAGATGCAGCGGAAGAGGCCGTAATGAAGTGAACTGCATGAGCTAATTAAAATATGAATTCCGCATTGCAATGAATGAAATTTGGAAGAGTCCTTGTCCTTGTCTTCCTCTGGTGTTTCCCTTGCCTTGCATTTTTATCCTTAACTTGTATAAATATATATTCAAGGGGCCCCAACTACTAATATCCTACCCATGTATGAAGCTGCATGTGTATTTTTTTTAAAAACTTTTTTGATACACAAGCTTGTCAAATAAGGAAGTAAAGGGAAAGCAACATTACAGATAATTTTGCATTTAAAAAATACTAAATTCTCATATTTATAAGGCGGTAAATTCACATTTTACACGTTTCCAAATTTTTTTTTTTAAACCCTCAGACATTGTGATGTGTCTGAAGTCTTTTCCACTTGGCAGAGGGGGCTCTAACCTTTCTTTAGATGAAACTGACAGTGCGTATTGTAATGGGCCTGCTTTGTTAGCGCAGTGTGGTGACAACAGCAGCGTTTCTTGGGGGGACGAGAGCGGGACCTGAATGGAGAGGCGAACATAATCGGCGTGTTGCCGAGGTAACGCAGAACATGACACTGCAGTGAGAGTCGGTGAACGAGGTGAGCGGTCCGGCGTCGCTGTAACGGGAGAGCACACAGTAGTTACCTGTAGCCTTTTAGCTCAGCAGCAGAGGGGACGCGGTGGGAATTCATGTAGCGTCACAGCAGCATCAAGTTTTCTACAAGAGTGTCAGAGAGCTTTTTAACAGCTGCGCTGAGGCCTTGACTGGGTTGAAATACATCTGAGGAGGAAACGCTTCACACATCACCGCCGTTGTTACGCGGATCTTGTCACTGAAATATGCTCAACCTCTAAAAAAATCACACGTATGAAATTCCATTTTCAATACATCCTTAATGTGAGAGCTTCTCACACCTAGCTGAAAAAATAAACTGTTCTGCATATTGATGAAAATGTATTTCACCACATTCTTTTCTTACTTTAAATCTTAAAGAAACAAAAACCACCTCAAGGTTAAGAGCCAAACGGATGTGGCATTCCTACATCTTCAGAAATGTTTATTCTGTTTCAACTGTCTTTACTGATCAAGCGAAATAATATTGGGAAATGGGCACCCAAGTGACGTCCATCATCGTCTCCAGTCCTCCGGTTGGGCGATGAGAGCGAGATATTCATGTTTATGGAGTGCTGTCTTTAGCTAGGCTAACACATGGCCAAATACCCAGCAGCTGTATGATGGGATTAAGAGTGTCCCACACTGTACCGGAGCTTCTTCGGAGCAGCTGTCTCATGGTCCACGAGATCCTTTGAGGCTGTGGAGGTCAAATCCACAGCCTTTCATGCTACACCTCACATTCTGACCGAGGAGAAGGGGGCTTTGAGGCACGGTGCCAAGGGCGGGGCCGTGCTACTTCGAGGCCGGAGGCTCTGCGTATGCCGGCGATTAAGACTGGCATTACAAGGCATGGTAATAAGATGCAACTGCTGCTCTTCAGCTTTTTACTGACGGCAGCATCTGCGCAGTCCACCCTGCAGCTAGAGGGTGAGATTGAAGGTGAAAGCAAAAGAGATCCTTGGTAGTTTCTCATGTAAATAAATGTATGAACTGTGTATAAACTTCATGAAGTCTTTTTTTCCATGTTCTTAAAGTCTTAAAGGATACGTTTGGCGATTTTGAACCTCTATACAATTTGTCTCTTACATGCCTGTAGTATTTGGACCCGCAGAGAATATTGACTCCAGTCCAAATGGGGTATGTCAAAATATCTCCAAAAAAAAAAGCCAGTCTGTGAAAAAAATGTAGCCTACTGACCAACCAACATATTTATATCCACAGCCCAGAAAGCAGCAGGACCGCACCATTTCCCCTCAGTGGATAGTCTTCTACCAAACTCTACCCGGCTCCATGTGCAATATTGTTTGCAATCTGACCTGATCTGATCTGTCTGCATAAGTAGATCACGCTGCCAGTAATGCACTTCCTCCCTACAGCAGAAAAAATATTTCTATGATTTCCTGATTAGTGAAAGTGTGCGTAATGGCGGAAATGTGTCATGTTTACTCTCAATTCCCCTTTGGAGCCTACAAGTGGGCAAACTCCATTTGGACAGATTGTAAGCATCAAGAGGCCTAGTAATGGAGCTCGCCGTTTCAACTGACAGCTGACTCTGAGTCAGTATTGTCTGCGGGTCCAAGTACTACAAGTAGGTAAGAGACAAATTAGATATAGGACCAGAAACGTCAGGCTTATCCTTTAAAGGGCAGTGGCATGGTTGTTGTAGGTTTGGACACAAGATGCCCAAGATAAGAGTTTTGCAAAACAAAAGGTAGTTTATTCACAACGCCCGATGGAGTGACACTTGCTTGAACAATATTTCCGACTCATATGCTAATGGTCTACATTTAGTTTGACACAGGTCGTTTATTCATATTTTTAGTGCATAAAACTGAGAGTTCAGTGATGACTCAAGTTGAATCACCTGCCAAGACGGGTACAACTTAGAATACATGGCTGAGAGAACAAGCCCATCAGAGGCTGAAGGACAGCTAACAATAACGCTGTATCTTTTCACAGGTTGCCGAACGTCTCATGGGGCCCCATTTGACAGGGTTTGATGATTGCTTTATCATTTGTATAGCTTGAATGAAAAAAACATGTTGTAGGATATTACTGTGGCTATAAATGTACTGTTATAGTGAGTGCATAATTACTACCTGTAGTTTGCATTTCCTGGACCCCTGTCATCAAGTATAAAAGGAACTCTCTGGCTCACTAATCTCAACCTTGATGAAAGTGCGGTGTTCATGCATTGCGTTAACTATTTCACCATTAATGGCATCGTGTTATTTTGCATGAATAATGGCTGTGTAAGGGGGAAAATGGTTATATGTCATGATGGTTGATTGTTCTCGCCTCTGTTCAGCAGCTACAGAAGGGGCCAGTCAATCACCTTTGACCTTTTAATTTGGGAAGTGGTCTCCAGGGCCTGGGGGGGTGAAGATGCTTCTGCTAAGTGTGATCAATCAACACCATGCATCATGGTCGACCACGTCCTACTCCATCTGTGAAATCTGAGTAATTCACTGACATCTAACCCTCCAGGAGGAAAAGCTTTATTTACAAAGTGGATTATGAAAATACATCGCTTCTGCTGCTTTTGTGAACACGTGTGTCTAGCCCACGCCATGTAAATTTGATCATTTAAATTTGATGTTTAAAAATAAATCAAAAGCTTGAAATTGTGAAACTGTACACAAACTGTACAAATTGTACACAAACTGATTTGCTTTATGAAAGTTGGGATATTCATAAGTATTAATTTGGTCCTCGTGTCAGGTTTCATTTGGTGCTCATGTAATGCTTATGCCATTTGTAACAAGGCAATAGAACAGTGTGCTATTTTATTGTACAAAGAATTTCAAACAAAAGCTCCTCTGGCATGTGGTATATTTAACTGAAAGACATTGCATTGCACATTGCATGCTGTTTATTATATACAGTACTGTACATCACCTCATTGTATCTGCTATATTACACAGCTTCATCACACACATTTTCATGGCTTAACCAAGGAAATATCAAACCATATTATTATCCATATTATTATTAGTAGTAGCAGTAGCAGTATTAATTGCATTTCCTGGGCGGATGATTAATTTGACATTTTCAATCAATAAATGAATACAGTGTTCCATGGTTAGCATCACAGGAATACCTTATGGGAGCTGACATGATGATTGAATTCATTGCATAGAGCTGTTATGAAAACCTTTTTCAAGTGTTACCAGCGTGTTATGAACTGGACTTTATATAAAGTGTTACACATCTTCCTTGTTTATTCGATACTCATATTTTGTTTTCTTCAGAATTTCACATCAGATTAGCGAGTGTTGTCAATATGTCTGTTGTGAGTTTTGTTTCAAACAGCTGAAACAGCTTATTGTCTTCCAGCGAGAGCGCTACGGTCTCATATCAAGGTCACCGCTTCCTCTTCAATACTGTCATTGTTTTTTTGTCCCATTGCAGTGAAATACTGGAATCTATTTGCAACTTTGTAATAGAACAACTCCTTGGGAAAGAGGCTTTTCGCAGCAGTGGGGAATAGAATGATGGGCTGTGTGTTGCAGCAATAATATTTCAAGGCTGCTGTCCCCTGCGGTCCTGCGGGTTCAGCCAATTTGTGTTAGCAAAGGTCAGGTCCGTCTGGAGTGCTGTTTACATTCTGGGGTACCCTTCTTCCCCGGGCGCTGTCGGCTGAAGAATAGTGTCACACACACTGGAAGTCATACAGTCTTGTCCAAGTACAGACTACATTCCAGGCAACCTACAATACTTAGCATGTGAGGAATGCTGTGTGTTCCACTTCACAATGAGAGACGCGTACAAAAGAGCAGTTGGACTGATTTTCTCCCTTCCCTGTCACACTTACTAAGTTCCTCACAGCGCACACAGTGCTCCTTTATGTTCTGTTTCTGCCTGGGCGTAATGTAACTCAGATTGTATTGTTAGTGTGTTTGTGAAGGTCACATCTGCAAGTTATGACGGTGGATCTGTATTCTGTCTTTGTTTTGTTTGTAAAAACCCCCCAAAAAACCACCTGGACTCCGTAAGTTGAGTCTAATAAGTTGAATCTGAATATTTTCTGTCTGCTGTCACATCACATGATGTCAAACACAGAAACTATGTCATACCAGACCTTTTAATTTTTTTTTAATTGGAGACCTCGATGGATTATGGGGTACAGATGGCCTTGGTGAGTTTCTGTGGACATTGTTTGGTCCAGGCTTCACTCTGTAGCCATCAGGGCTAAAATTAAGGTGTCTGGTCTGTCATTGCTGCCATGTCATCAACACTGCATTGGAAACTGTTAATCCATTTGGACTTGACTGCCAAGACATGCTGTGACAACTGTCCTTCAAACACAGGTTAACACTCCGCTTTATTTATTTATTTTTATAGGGCAAACTGAGGGCATATCTGAGTTTGCAAAGTACTTCACATAAAAGCAGAAGAAAAGCCTATGGAGTGAAAGTGAATGGAACAATGGCCCAAAAGAAATAAAAAGCGTAAGAATGAATAAAAAGAATAAAAGACAGATTAGGATAAATCATTATATCAACGCAAGTATATAGAAATGAGTTGAAAATGATTTTTTTCTCCCTTTTTAGCTCATTGGATCATATTTGACAATTTATGCCAAAAAAAACAAGACCAAAGAATATTGTATTTTATATCCAAATCTCATTAGTTTTACTTCCTGGAAAACAGAAAATCTTAGTGGTGACTTCATCATGTCCCCCGGAGGCGTACATAAAAATTCCAACCAATAAAACCACAGATTTTTGAACAATCCTGCTTCTTCCCCCTCCCATCAAATATAACTGCCTTTCTCTCCCTAACTGATTTCCCATCGGTGTACACTTTTGAATGATGTCCTCACCAATATCTTGTTTCAGCAGGAAATACATCAAATGAAGGAAGCAAGATGCTCTCAAAATGTGCTTTCATTGTGACTTTAAAAGATACTGATTTAGCCTGAGTTCCTCATTCATTCCACAATCTTGGGGCTCTAATGACAAAATGCCTGGTCAGCTTATAGTCTTGAGTCTAGACTGGGCTGCACTTAGACTCATTAAAAGCTATGAAGAGGCCAGACCTTGCTGATTGATGAAATTTGTCAAGCATCTCTTGTCCACCAAACACAGTCTGCTAACATTAAGTTCTATTGGAGATTTGGTTTTGGTAAAATATCACTATCCAAAGGTGCAAAGCTGCATCTCCTGGTACAAACGTAATTAAAAAGATCTGTTTCCAGGCGTGTAAAGCAATGAGGGAGGACTTTCTCCTTTATGCCCCCACTTGTGCTCATAGGTATATTTTCATTCTAAAACGTCAATCGATTTCCCCTCCCTGAGTCGATATGACACCCAGGAAAGAGAGGAATTCAATGTTTCCTTGGGGGAAGCCCAAGGTAGACCGAGGAGCTGTGCACTCTCTGGCTGTAGCTGGGACGGATAATGCTGTTATTTTCTGCCTGAATGTGCTTTGCCGGGACGTCCTCAACAGGCCGGCTCGGCAGTGTGTGTCCTCATAACAGCGTGTACGTACTTGTGGACGTGTGTGTTTGTTAGGAAGCGTCAAGCTCCTGTGGTCTTGACGTACCATTGTTGGGACTATTGTTGTCAGTGGCAGTGGTCTGTGGCGTGCCAGTGTGTGGGCGGTTATAACAGCTGACCGCTGGGAAAGGCGAGCATCACGTCCGTCCCATTACGGCCGCTCTCTGCCTCCCAGACCTGCTGCAGGCGTCGGACTGTTCACACAGAAAATTTGTTGTGACAGGCAGGTTTAAATATAATCAGCTTGAGCAGATGTTTACTCCTAACAATTCTACCTTTCCACTCTGAATGGCTGTAAGGACTCTCAAATGACCTTTTTCAAAAGGTTGGATACTCGCATGCTTTGTGAGCACCGGGCAAGCAAGCACTGGTCACGCAATCAAATTGCTCCACAGAATAGACATTATGTTGACCATTATGTTGACTGTCTGAACGCATACATACACACACA
>OMOV01115913.1:2137-14406 GCA_900312565.1 Beryx splendens
TGTGTGTTTGTGTGTGTGGGTGTGTGTTTGGGTGTTTTGTGTTTTTTGGATATCTACTCTCGTGTGTTTGTGTGTGTGTGTGTGTGTGTATGTGTGTGTTTGTGTGTGTGTGTGTGTGTGTGTGTGTGTGTGTGTGTGTGTTGTGTGTGCCTCTTGCTGGCTGTCCATGCTGTTCTAACAGGTCACACAAAATAGAGTCGGAGCACGAGGACCCGAAAAAAAGGAACACTAGGTCCAGTCAAATTGTGATGTGACATCTTTCAGAGCTTAATTAGGTGAATTCTGATTAAAAGTAGAGAAATTGTGTTCATTAATAGCATTTCTTATTTAAGGCTGCAGGGTCAGCTTCAGCCTGTTATTGTTTAGAGCTGGCCTGATCATATTATGAAAAATAATTAATAATTAGGGGATCCTACATATTTAAAGTGCATTCTTATCCTACAAAAAGAAAAGACTGCATAAACGGTGATTTATAGTATATTTTTTAATTTAAAAATATAATTATTGGTTTTTTTTTAGTTTTTTTTTTTTACATCTGGCGGGCCAAATCGAACACTTTGGGCAGCCCTGGTTTAGAGGATTGCAATATCAAATTCTACGTACTGGTAAATTAGCGGGGAATATGGCAGGTTTTATAGTGCAAAAGGATCAGATCCCATGCGCTGCTAAAAGCCGTTGTTCAGTTGACGATCAAAGGGATTGTTAGGGAAAAAATACAAAAACCTGAAAGATGAGATTCATCTAGACAAAGCATCTCTCATGGCCCTGTAAGATTTATCAACACTCCTTCCTGGTTTGACATCATTCAACTTTTATTCGGTCAGGGGAAACTGTACAGGTGTCACTGTGCACAGGGTGAGCAGACATACAAGGAAACAAGAACAAACAAGAAACAAGAACATGTTGATTTAAACTCTATACATGTATAAGATACTAAATCATTAAAAAAAGTGAAGAATTTAAAGGAAAGCACAGGAACAACAGATATCAAAAACATAAGGAACAATATAAAACACAAACTCATCATAACCTCGAGTTTTTATTTAGTAGCTGTGACTGAAGCAGTAACTGAACTACGACCTACTTTGCCTTTATATAAAGACAATTGACTATCCAACCACAACAGCATTAGGACCTCAATTAATCACTGCCTGCATGGAAACCAAGGCTGGTCACTTCCCTTCCAATTCAATCAATTGAAGAAGACAATTTAATTGATTAAATTGAAAGTGAATTGTGTTAAGCTCTGATGGGAACTAAATGCAGCTGTGACAGACAAGGTAACCAAAAGTCAATTATATTTTATATAAATTAACAAATTTATGTAACCTCATGGAGCAAAAGTGAACGCTTTGCTCCATGAGGTGGTCGACTGGCTTGTCATCGCCTCCTGAAGTGCTTCCCTCTAGTGGACAAACAGTGGAACTGCCTAAATGGACATGACAAGCATGGTTGGCGCCCCAAAGTGCAAGTATTTTTCCTCCTCTAATTTGTTTGAGTACAGTTGTACAAATTTGTTAACCACAGGTGACAGCAGAAAGAAAACAAATTCAGGTATATGGATATAAAAATAATTAAACTATTCTTCATTGTGGAGATTTGCTGGGATTCCCTCAAACACCCATGCTTCCCTAAGCTGCACTTTCAGAACCATCAGCAGCACAGCCTGCAGGAACACTCACATTTTCAGCTAACCTTTTATAATATGCAGCCAAAAGCTATTGAACATTAATTTAGACAAATTGTTCCAACTTTACAGACTAATTCTACACCTCAAATCCTTCATTTTTAAAACTACATATAATATCTTGCTATATGCACAAATTGATTTCCATTCACAACATACAGATTTTACAGATGGAATTAATTTTCATTCACAACCTACAGCAATACAAACAATTGTACATATTATATCCAAGACATTTAGTGCAAGGGCAGCCACTGCATGGATTCACACCGGGACAGACAATCAGATTTTTAACCCCAAATAACCCCCAGATAAAATCTTTTCACCATAAACTCATTAGATTCTGGTCACATTTGCGTTGCTCACACCTAGCCCGGTGCACTAAACTGGCAGAAGTGGGGATGGCAGGATTAAAGAAGAATGCAAGTATCTGATGTAATCATTTTTGAATCTCAATCCTTGACCAATACTGTGTGAGATACTGTAAGGCTGTGTGACCGGTGTGTGCAAGGTTAGCTGGGCCAATTAATGAGGGCAGAGCAAAGAACTGAAGATGTTTGGGCTCACAGCGGATGACAACCGAATGTTTTCTGTACCTGTGTAGCTCTAGCCTCTGTCAAAAAAAAAGTCATCTCCAGGTCTGGGTTCAAATCAGTTTTCAATTCACTTGCTTTAGGAAAAAGATTTTCTTAAAAATGTAAACAGTGAAAATCCTTTGGAACGAAACTTTTCATATCAAGCCAATTGAGAAATAAGTAAGAATTAATGCTCCGTCATCAGTAAATGAATTCCAGCTTGTGTTTCCGTTTTGGACTGATTTGAAAGCGAATGAACCTCAGCTCTGCAAATAAGTTTTACAAAACATCATCTTCATCATTCGCTGTGATCAAATCAAAGTCTCTCTCAGCTTTGCGTCTCTTTTTACTCCTTCGTTACGATTGTGATGACATCATCGTCTTCTTCTTTTCCTCCTAAAGGCACAAAGAGGTCATACGTCACTTCTCTATTTTCAGTTTCTACTCAATCTATTTATCTCAGCTTTACATTTCTACACAAGCATAAGTATTACTGTGTGATTCTTTGTCGTGAGTGGCTTGGTTTCAAGATAATGCACATCTTTATAAAGATTTCATAGACGACAAGCTGGCACTACCAATCGGTTTTAACGAGGAATGGTAAGCATGCTCACAACGGAAACAAAAATAACTGAATACATGTCAGAATATCAAGGTATCCCTTTAAAATAATAGGTATCCCTTTATGAAAATACACTACTTACTGAAACACTTCTGGAGTCTCTCAGATTTCCGCAGCATGGTGTAAGCTAAACAGAAGACCAACAGGATGCCAAAGAAGCCTCCGATGGCACAGCCAATGAGAGTGACAAAGTTATTGCCATCATCTAGGACAGGATGAAATAGGACAGCGGGGGAAGGAGAGAAGTGAAGGAGATGAGGAGGAAAGTGAGAGACAGAGGATGGAGGGGATGATTGAGAAGGGGAGCAAATGAACACAAACAAACATGTTGAAATGTTGAAAGCTAATGCTTTAGCAAACATCCCCCCAGTCTATCCTTAATGCATTGAAACTTTTTGCTAAGAAGGGGAACGCCATTCTCTCTCCCTCCTCACTTGCTTCCCATAACTTGTTGATATTTGCTTTACATGAGAGAGATTATTTCTATCCATTAAGTAAAGGATCTATTCACCATTATCAGTGGTAAAACAGAACTCTTAAGTGAGAAAAAATTTACCAATTTAATTTTTTGTTGAATTCAAATCAAACTATCTTCCATCCACATGTCTAGATATAACTGAGCCAAATATGACCAAAAGGTAGCGGTACGGCTGGACAAGACTATGTGTTGATACAGTATGTACCATAGAAACAAACATTCATAAAGGAGTAAAACCTGTATTGTACCTGTATTGGTATTGGTATCCTGTGAGTATTTACTGTCTATGGGTTGCTTCCACTCAGAGAAATGTATGTATATTAAAATGGACACATGGAAACGCACTGTGGCTAATGTAAACTGGCTGCACTGAAATTAATTTGTGTGCTGTATCGTCAGCCTGTTCCAGGTTGATGTCCTGTGGTTCCTCAAGATATCAGTGTGATTCAAGCAGTTCTGATCATGATGCCAGGTGAGGAGAACATTAAGTCTGCCACACTTTAGCTTCATAAGCTTTGCCTTTATTGCTTCTAGGATTCAGTTTTGTTAAATTTTGAATCCTAGAAGCAATAAAGGCAAAGCTTTAGGAGAAGGAGATAAAGGAGTCGTCACCATAAACGTGCAGGAAGGCGACGGGTGCATCCGGGTGGCCCGGCCGCCTGCATACGACTCGTGTGGAGTTGTCAGAGAAGGAGGTTCCCCTGATGGTCCACACAGCCAGCAACTGTCCATTTTCCTCCGTACAACTCCCATAGACAGCCTGGAGGGAAGGAGAGGAGGGAGGGAGGAGAGGTGAAGAGAGAGAGAGGAGGGAGGCAGGGATGAAGAGAGAGAGGAGGGAGAGGAGAAGAGAGAGAAGAGGGAGAGGGAAAGAGGGAGCAGAGGGACAGAGAAATGTAGAGAGAGACAGAGGAGGGAATGGAGAAGGGGAGAACAAGAGGAGAGGACGAGGGGGAGAAAAGAGAATAAAATGAATATATATAGAAGAAAGGAAAGAGGAGAGGAAATCAAATCAAATCCTTGTTCTAAACCAGACCAAGCCAGGCAGCAATAGACAATGTACATTAAACTAGATTACTGGCTTGGGTCTTATATATCATGATACACTACTGTACTCCCTCTATGTGATTCAGGGTCGCCTGGGACAGATTTGAGAGAAATCTGACTCTTAAGTACAAGCTCACCTCAGCATGGTTGGCTGATAATGTTGTATAACGTTGCTGCTGCTGTCAGTACGACGGTTTGGTTTTCAGTAATTAAGAAAAAAGAACGTCTTATGTTCACATAACACACCTTTGAATTATGAATAAGTTACATAGGCCCCAGAAGCATGGAACCTGCTCTACCAATACAGGACCATGTAAAATTCAAGTAAAATCATTAAACTCATGAAACATGCAACAACAACAACAACAACAACAGCAACAACAACAGCAACAACAACAGCTCTTTCTAGTGTGATGGTCAGAGGCAGTTAAGAGCTGGTGTATGTGTGTGGGACCAGAGATGGGCAAAAATACAGTAAAATGTATCCAGATACAAAATACAAATAAATGACCATTAAATGTAGCAAAATAAATTACAGTTACAGGTGTGAGCAAATGTATTTAATTAAAATACCTGTAACTTGTATTTTCAAATACAAAAACACATAGGCCTATACTGAAACATAACTGTCATTTGGCTTTAGGCATCCATTTGACAACAAATAATAAATCAAGCATGAAGCCCCAAACAGCTGCTTTGCATAAAAGAAAAAGGACAACTAAATAGTATTTATCTAAATATTTAGTTATCTTTTTTGCTTCTTAGTGAACTTGTTTAATGAACATATTTTTAAGTATTTTTATTTTTAAGTGTGTACTTTTCCTTAGATTTCCACAGTTAGCAGATCACTGTTTACTCGCTTTCCGTTTCTTTTTAGTTGCTTTTGAGTACAACTAACTTTGACTCATGTAGTCAGTCCCAGCTGGCACATGCATCAAGCATGTGACACATATCAGTCAAAACAGGGCTGCATCTCAAACCTTATGGAAATCTAGCCTATTTGAGCTCCCCAAACGTACATACAGTGTAAGTAATTTAAGTATTTTTAATATTAAAAGTATCTTGATACAAATCGCATTTTGTTTTTTTTCACTCAGGTCAAATTACAAAATACTAAAAAGTAATTAAAGTACATATTTCAAATACATGTAATTTAAATACTGTCCATCTCTGTGTGTGACAATAAGACAGTGTCACCGAGGGAGAGAGGAGAGTGGGAGATAAAAAAGAAGAAGGGCTAGAGTGAAGGGGGGGGAATGAAGACGTCAAAGGTCACGTCTCACCTGCGGGATATCCTCCGCTGCACCTCCAGGGCAGGTGACGCTGTGGTTGCCATGACTCCCATAGAGCGTGAGCGTGAGTTCGGACGAGGCGGGTGACACACCGCAGCGAAACACCGCAGGCTCCCCGACCGCCACGGTGAGGTCAGCCGGGAGTGTGCTGTAACTGAGAGCTGCAGGGCCTGGCGAGGAAGCGTTGGTGGAGCTGTTAGGGGTAGTGCTGCTGTTGTTCTGGGCTGAAACAGTGATTGGGTGATTGGGGACCATAAGTTTAGAGAAAAGAACGCAAAGAGCTGGGTCAAATAAATGACATAATAGACATTGCATACATTCACAGATCATCAAAAGCACCGTCTTCACCCAGTGTAGCTGCTGCCGCTGAGAGAATTAAAAGAGCTAAAGTTATGAACTGAAGTTAGTCTTACAGAAACAAAATGTCTACATAGGTCTGTTTTATGAGCTACGTTTCATGATCTTCTCCTCAACAACCGCAATCAGCAAGCAATAATCAAAGATCTGATTTTTAACCTGTTGCACTTGCCTTTCAATACAACTTTTACCATCTGATCATCACGCCAGGATACATTAAGTGACTGGTGTAGACATACAGAGTTTGCTCACATTGCTATTGGATCTTCAAAACCAGATACTGAAGTGGTTTGCATTGTGATCAGGATCCTACATAGCCAGGAAGCAATCCAGCCACAATGTGCATACAAGCAATACAAAGAGGAGAGGCAGAGCGGGAACACACACATTTAAATTACATAATATTTGCCACAGGCGACACATAGCTATTTTCCGGCCAAACAAAAACATACAGTATTCTGATTTGATCTCATGAAATCCGATCTTTAGAATGAGATCTCAAAAATCCAAATGACGCGCGCAACCATAGCCAGACAGCACCCACGTGGAATCTGATCTTTTCCTTGTGAAGACAGCCATGAAAAGATCAGACAGAGGCGAACTGAGTTTCTCCCCATGGATAAAGGTAGGCTAGTCTCAGACCTCAGCAGGTCGTATCAATAACCTAGACATTGTCTACAACATACTTGGGTGATGAAGGGCTGAGCTTCTGTTACATGCTGTACCCAAAACAGATACGCGTCCTTGTTGTGTCGTGTTCAGAAATCAGGATGGACACCTGAGACTCAAGCATTCACCAGCTTTCCTCAGTGACCATAGGCAAAGTTCCTCCAGTCTCTTCTACACATTTGAATATTCTAATGACTGGCAACCAGTCTTTCCCCCAGACAGTTTTCTTGATAGGATGGAACGACCGCAGAAAAAGGAAGTAGACCATGAAACACTAAAATTCTCCTCTGAACATAATACAATTGAGATTCTTTTAGGAAGCACAGCAGCTACTCTGGTCAGGGTTAGACTGAGGACGAGCCCTCCCTGCCTGCCCTTTTCAGCAGTGGGCACCACTACCAGCAAATAAGAATAAAGATGATGCAGTGCGTGGTTGGGTGTGTGGGACACTGCGTGAATCCCCGCAGAAAACCTCAGGCTTGGAACCAGCGGGTTGCAGTTTCAACAACTGGGATGGTGTGTATCCATCTTTTCCTAATTTGCTCATAGATTAGAGGTGGAAAATGTATAAAGATGGCATAGTGGAGAAAGGTCAAGCCTACATATATCCAATAGATAATGTCCTCCAATTCTTGCATTTTTTTTTACTTTGCATTTACTATATTTAATAGATTACATTGCTTCCTCAGTGGTAGAAAATGTTCCATCACCCTGGGATTAAACCAAAGCAAAGATATCATATTGTAAGATGTCACAAAAAGACGAGAGCATCAATGAAATTTCAGAAATGACAAAGAAAAATGTTTCCAGAATTGACGAGAATAAGTTAACAAAGTGAAACAATCAGATGTGTGGAAAAGGACATTATAGAAAAGTCTTTTCCTTCTTTAACGCTACCCCTGTTGTTCGGCCAGCGGTATGTGGATGTTTGATTTTGGGATCTTGTATTTATGTGGATATGCACTGAGACAATTCCTTTCAAACTTTGAGCAAAATAGAAACAATAAATGTTGAATGTTAAATCTTGAGTCGTTCTCATACCTGAGGTGGGTGTGCTGAGCTGGAGCACAGCCAGCAGCAGCATGCAGAAATCAGAGAACTTCCTCTTCACATCTCCTTTCCTCCTCTTCTCCATCCGCTCTGCACTCCTTTCCCCATTCTCTGCCATTCTTCCCTCTCTCTCCTATTCCATAGGTTTTCTTTGTAGTCTGATAAAGTTTGACCAGTAAAACTTTACTTCGGGCAATAAGGACTACAATACATGTAACAGTGTATGGGTCATTATGTCATGTGTCCTAGATTTCCTTTTCAGATTGAAACAGTGAGATCGAATCTAAAATCTGTTGCCATCATCAATCTGAAGGCATTTAAACTGCAGTATTTCCACTATATACAGGCTATTTAAACCTGGCACCCCCTCGCAGCAAGGTACTCCTCACCAACCGCAACAATAAACACAGATAGTATGTATTGAGGACTAGTTGTTGAGTACGTCTGAGTAACTCTGTAGGATAACAGCCAGTAATGTCTGTGTTTTAAAAGGGGCAGCACCAAAACCTCCTTTGAGCTTTGGATGAAAAGGCTGCCAATACTCTGAGAGATGCCCATATTAGGGCGTGTAAACACAATTTTAAACCTAGCTCTAAAGCCTGAATGGCTCATTGTAAGCGCGTGAGATAAAGTGATGCAAAAAGTTTAAAAATAAACATGAAATGTAAAGAAAGCCGTTCAAAACTAGGAAGTCACGCATACTGACCTTAAAATGAATCGGAATTCCCCAATTGCAGCTTCCTTATTTGAAGATGATGGTGACACTCTTTCCAAAACAAACCTTATTATAACTTGTTGACATCAGCTTCTCAGATGCTTCAAGACAAGACTTTCTCCAAACTGGCAGTCTCTCTCTGTCTGTTTGTGTGTCTCTCTCTCCAGCCGCCCTCCCTCTCCCCAGCCAGGTGAGGAGTCCAAAACAACAAAAAACAAATGAAGGAACGAGGACATCTTCCTGATTTACAAGAAAGATTCCTTAGGAGGAAAACATTTGCAAACAGGTTGAGCGGGCCCGGCCTGAGCCAATAATAGCACTGGGAGAGATGTCAACCAATCATGCAGGGCCTTTCACTGCCCCATTTACTCTCTCTCTCTCTCTCTCTCTCTCTCTCTCTCTCTCTCTCTCTCTCCCCCTTCTCTCCCTCACATATTCTCCCTTCTCTCTCCTTTCCTTTGCTCCTCCCTCGCTCTGTCTTACAGATTTGAATATTTGAGTTACAAAATTTCACTTCCAAATAAGTCCACCAAATAATACTTTCCTAGTTTTTAAAGGTGAAGCTCAGGTTGACTTGCTATTTTTTTCTTCTTCTATTGCATATCTGTTGTACTGCATCTCCATCTGCAGAGTTTTAACACATGCCTCTTCCGTTCAACGACTGCAGTTTTAGAAATACACAATGGGTGACTTCTAACACTATAGGAAAAATGCAGGATTATGGTATGGCATATGGTAAAAGCCCTGAAAGATTAACGCATGTACATGCATTTGCAATATTGTTTACAATTTCAATTGGAATATGCACCCATGTGAATGTTTGCGATGCTGTGAGCTATGAATCCTAATAGTAAAATCTCCACTGCAGTAGAAATAAAAACATGAAGGGACTGATATGTAGAGGGCTGAAAGATGGTATTTGAGGTGGGAGGCAACACATGCTTAACACAGGATGGGTGAAAGTTAGTGGAGCATGGAGGACTTCTATGAAGACTGCTATAAGTGCTAAGACAGGGTCGATACAGGAAGGGGAGCAGTCCCAACCACAGCTTCCTCATTTCTACAAAAGCTTTCTATATATATGATTTCTCTACAGCTCATGGTTGTCACTCTGGTCTATATAATGTATTCTGTGCTCAGCGGTTTTCTGTTGATGTGTTTCCTGAAGATGACCGTTGTAATGCTGCTGATTCTGGTCATGAGTCCAGGTGAGCAGGCTGATTTGTATTTCAGTTTCATTACAGAACCGAGTGTAAAGACGATAAGAAAAAACAGACAGAAGAAAACATTGTCTTTTGTTGGCTCAGGGAGGATAGACTTAGTTGTCAATTATATGAAATAATGAGCTGTTTATGCCTGAATACTGTGATGGACTTTAATAATGAACAGCTTTGTGGTTTCTGATGAGTTCACTCGGAACAACTGAGTAACAACTGAGTAACAACTGAGTAACAACTGAGTAACAACTGAGTAACAACTGAGTAACTTCAAATCATCCCCAGACCATTCTTGTACTCATGTGCAGACCCAAAAACAAACAGTCCCTTGACTAAAGATAGATATGATCTGGATGATATCAGTCAATTAATCTTTATTTGCTTATCTGACATTTCCGCTGTTGTCTTAATATTTTGTCGTCTATATGACAAATTAAACTGATATTTGAGCCCGGTCTCATTCCCAGCGGGTCAAATTCCGCCGTTTTGTCACTTCCCTCGGCGTGTGATACCGACATGCAAGGTGCCCTTTAGCGTGGGTGTGAGACGCACCGGGCTTTCAGCTAACTCCAATGTAAACCCATCCGCTTCATTATTAGACGCAACTGCTGCCGCCGTCCATTGTGAAAATGAAATAAAGCGGTGGCCAGTAAGGGGACGTGGTCGGGGTGGCGGATAGGTGTAAGCTTGCCTTGGATGCCGGAGACCGGGGATCGATTTCCAGTGTGTTGAAAGTACATTTCAAGCGTATGTGACATGTAACCTTTTTGTTATGTAACCCTAACCCAAACCATTTTCTAACCTTAACCAAGTTGTTTTTGTTGCCTAACCCTAACCCAAACCATTTTCTAACCTTAACCAAGTTGTTTTTGTTGCCTAACCCTAACCGTAGCAGAAGTTGTTGGCTACGGTGTCGTGGAGTGGAAAAATTAGGAAAAAGGTGGCGTCCAGTGGCGTTGAAAAATGACGAGAAGGGGTACCCAGTGCGTAAAAAAGTAACGCCAAGGGTCGTGACAAAGCGGCAGAATTTGACGCCCTGGGAATGAGAACAGGTCAGATATTTTATAGACTAATGTCAGTTTATTAGATTTGCAGATGACATGGCATGTTTCATGGTCTTTCTGCAGGAGTGGTGGTTGGTGGTGGATTTTCAGTGACCTTTGAAAATCCAAATCCTTGTGCTTTGCGGGGCTCATCGGTGGAGTTCAGGTGTTCATACAAATACCCAGATGGTCAAATGGTTAACAAAACCTCATGGTCCAAAGGAGCAATGAAAGATGGCAAATGGACACGCCCTGAGCTCTCCAGCCTTCCTTCCTATCAAAGTCGAGTTGAATACCTCGGTGACCAACAGCACAACTGTAGCCTGGCAATTTATGACCTACAGGGCAATGACACCGGATATTACTACTTCAGGTTTGATACGCGTGATTACGGATGGCGCAGCAAAGAATCGGTGTATCTGTCTTTAGCAGGTAGAATTCATTGATATTAAGGGCTTTACTGAATTCAAGTTTTAATGTTTTCAGAAGAGTCTCTGAATATCTGTTTCTCCAATGCCCAGAACTGACTGCCAGTGTGTATCCCGACAGTGTGAGAGCAGGAGGGAACGTGACTCTAACATGTAAAAAATCCTGCACACTGCCTGCCACCATAGTCTGGTTCAGAGATGGACAACCAGTAGACAAAGCAGAGTTTCAGGCCAGAGCAGAGGATGCTGGGAACTATTCATGTGCTGTTGAAGGACAGGAGGCAGTGAGATCAGACCCTGTGGCTCTGGATGTTCTGTGTAAGTACATTTATCATAGGCTCTTTGTTTATGTCCATTGAGTTATACTTAACTCGTTGCATTCAGAGATGAAACACACTTTTTTACTGAGGCTTTCAATATAAAATGAATGTTTATATCGATCAAATCAAAAGTTCGGTGTTAGTAATCTTTGTGTCACAGCTGATGGTCAGGTCTGCAGTACTTATGAATCAAGCTGTAACATGTGGAGTCATTCTTAATCGTGGGAATTTATGTCATATGGTGCCAAATCTAGCTGTGCCAAAATCATCTGTCTAAGAAACAAAAGTGTTGTTGTTTTTTTAAAGAAATTTGAATTTGGCATGTACTGCTTTTTCTTTGTATATCTATATACACAGTTTCATTTCAAAGTGAATTTCTGACTTGTGTATTGTGTCCAATATGCATACATATTAAAAAATCCAACTTTATTTGTATAGCATCTTTCTACACCAACACAAGTCAATACGCTTTTCATAAAATAACATACTGAATTAGTAGAAACACAGAGAAAGAATAATAAAACAATAAGACATATATGTATGTTATTGTCTTATAGTATTATTATTATGCTTTGTGACATTTTTAGTGCTCCAGATCAAACTTTCCAGTCTCTCAGACAGAATCCTATTCCATCATACAGTGTTTGAAACTTGTATAACATACAGTCTATAATTGAGTATATATTAATAGCGCTGTGTGTTTGAGTTTTCCTCAGATCCACCAGTGAGTGTGTTGGTGGGGGTCAGTGGTCCTGGAAGCCTGGCGGCG
>OMOV01115923.1:0-18468 GCA_900312565.1 Beryx splendens
TCCTTGCGACATCTCTCGTGGACTCCTTGTCATCACCCACAACACAGGCGCTCACCCCACACAAACCAACACACACACACACACACACACACACACACACACACACACACACACACACACACACACACACACACATGCACACAATCTGATTTATTGCAGGACAGGATTCTTTCACGGCAGCCTTTTTCATTTCATATCTAGAGCCGAAGAATTACATTTTGTGGCCGGACTGCGTGTTGGCAGCAGCGTACCGATGTTCATCTGTTTGTACATGTGTCTTTGCGTTATCAATTGCGTTTCATTCCTCTTCACCGTTTCCACCTTCTGGGCGCTAATAACAGCATGTCCTGTTGTCTGGAGTGATGCTGAGATACTGACAGAGACAGACAGAGAGAGAGAGGAGCCTGAGGCCCGCGTGCCGAATGAGTTTTAGCGTGTAAAGGAAGGCCTGGGGTCAGCGGGTTATTTGTGTTGTGTTTCCATCCAACAGGAGCTGGTGAAGCACACGCACGACGCCGCTGACAAGAGCAATCTGCGGAAGGCACTGGATGCTATGAAGGTGGGTGAAACTTGATCGGTCATGATGTAATAAATTAAAAGGAGGGTAAACTACAACCTCGAGGCAGAGATCAGGCAAACCACCATGGATATAAACAAAAATCTGTCAGTTATGTTTTCAGAAAAGTATCAGTTTATGCTTTTTTCCTTTTGAGAGTTTGGCTTGTCGGTGATTATAATTCTTAAGTGATGAGAACATAGACACCACAGTCATAATAATCAGTATCGTTAAAGAGTAACTGAACCCCAAACCCAAATCTGTGGTGAAGCCTGACACCTAATGGTGAAAAGTACTGGCCACCTGCTATTGGTTGGTCTTTGTGCCAGGTGATGTCACCTTCTATAGAGTACAACAGATGGTGACATCACCTGGCACAAAGACCAGCCAATAGCAGATGGCCAGTTCAGTACCCTACTTTTCACCATTAGGTGTCAGACTTCACCACAAAATTGGATTTGGGGTTTAATTACTCTTTAACATTAATATTAAATATTTTTAATTTACTTCATGAAGAGACACACACACTGACATAATCAATACTTTATAGTCTATTACTGAAGTTCAGTAAAGTGCTTCCTCCTTTTCATCTTTCTAATTGTTTGCTAGCTGCAGGCGATCCAACCAGGAACTCTGTCATTACCTGCTGTGCATACAACATGCTGCTATAACTCAGTCAGTTTGTACACATTAATTTCAACATCTGCACGTCAGTTGTTGTATTCATACGCCTCCATAACTCAGCGCTAAACATTGTTCTTCACAGCTCCGGCAGTTTTAATGTGTGGCTCCAAGTGTGTGTGTTCTGTCTGATTAGTAGCAGTTGTAGGTGTCATTAGTCCATCCTCCATGTAAACCAGGATTGTTTCTGCTTGGGAGCCTGTGCCTTTTTTTTTTTTTTTTGCACAGTGCCTGTCAGCTGGATTCTTTTTTTTTAGCACAATAAACGCCTATAGCACAATTACATGTTTGCTTTATTCTCAGCGTGTGTTTGAGCGTTTTAGTGCACAAGCTTTGGCTGGCCTTAATTTTTATTTAGGAGTGATGCTAGAAATGGAAAGCAGGAGAGAAAAGTAGGCTTGAAATTGCACACCCACAGCCGTTTGCACATCCAAATCCTCAAACAGATACACTGAAATGCAAACACGCTGGAAAGAGAACACAAGATATTGTACAGTCTGTCAGTGTTTATGGGTTTGCCGGCTTCTAGGAGTCATTGCATGTTCAGAATTTTTGACTACACATGAAAAAATTACTTTGCCACTGAATGCAACTTTTGCTGTGTATGTCTTAATAGTTTTTTTTACCCTGACAAACTGCTCAAATGAAAGCTGACAGTCGGCACTTTAACCTCGTAGTATCATTTTAAATCCAAAGGAATAAGTGCAAGAACTCCGAACTTTCACTCTGTTGAAGCTTCTGAAGCAAAACCTTTGGCCCAACTGCAATGGGAAGTTTGGGTTGGGGCTCCAAGCAAAATACACTGAAGTTACAGGGGAAGTCTTTGTTGTTTTCTGCTTTGTGTGCAGGACTTGGCTCAGTACGTGAATGAAGTCAAGAGAGACAATGAGACGTTGCGAGAAATAGATCAGTATCAGAAATCCATCGAAAACCTGGTAAGCCACCTGACGCGGTCAATTCTGTCGCACAGTACTCTTCCAAATGCTATAATAACCTTCCAATATACTGTAATAATTCATAAGAAATGGCTTTTATTATGTCTTTCTCTCTTCCGCTTCCTCTGCAGAATCAGCCTCTGAGTAACTACGGGAGACCCAAGGGTGATGGGGAGGTACGGGTGGCCTCGGTGGACAAACGGGCTAAACAGGATAGGTGAGATGGCAGGCTGACAGACTGACTGACTGACTGACGGACTGGCGGTGACTTAACTGGAAGCGGGTCCTCTGGTTGGGGCACTGCCAGAGCCAGAGTGACTTCAAGCCAAAGTGCTGCTGGAAACGAAGCCTGTCTGTCTGTGTGTTCAGAAACAGAATACCGTGAATGTCCCTTAGAGCAGGACAAATAGACACACATTATGTCATGGATCCACATTTGATAATATTTAGCCCCAAGGTTTTCATTGTTATTGATTCAGTATTGAATTGTGTAAATGTGGGTAGATAAGTGAGAGTGAAAAACATGATCAGAACCGTTATTCTCTAATAAAGACCATTTTTAGTGAGTTCAAGTGATATTAAAGTACTCTCCATGTTGCTGGTGACCCCCTGGAGCCTCTTCAAGGACCCCTGGGAGATCCCAGGACCCCACTTTGAGAACCAAAGTTTCCTGCTCTGCCTCACCTTGATAGCCACAACAATTTCACTGCTGGCCACAGCCATAAAACATTGCATACGGCCCAAAACATCCCCATCACTGTTTCAGGCAAACAGGGGATTTACGCATGCAAACACTGACTGATAATGTATAGTATATCCTATTTATTTATTTATTATTATTTTAATGTAAAAAAAGTTCCATATTGCAGCTTTAAGTTAGATGATGCACATCAAAGGTACAGTGATTTGCCATCTGAAAATTAGTGACTTTGTGTATGAAAATATGAACTGTTTGCAACAGGTTTGCTTTGTTCTTTACACTGAACCACAGGCACATCTTCCTGTTCGACGCGGCGGTGATTGTCTGTAAGCGACGAGGAGACAACTATGAGATGAAAGAAGTGATCGACCTGCACCTCTTCAAGATCACCAACAACCCCACGTCCGACAAGGAGAACCGAAAGGTCTGCGCACACACAAACTTGGCTTATGATGTGACCCTCTTGATATTGGTAACTGTTGACTCTTTCCCTCGATGCCAAAGTTTCCCCTACCTTGATGAGCTGCTGACCCAACTAGAATACTTTAATTAATCTGGGTTTCAGTAGAGAGTTTTAGTGTCCCATGGTGGTCTAAATGCTGTTTCACAGGCTTTCCCACCTTGGCAAGAATACAACTCTGGAGGAAACACTGGGTCAGAAAAATGACACGATAAATTTTTTGACTTGATGATGGAAATTCATGGAAAAGTCCTCAGGGCCACATTGGGAACCCTGTAGAATGTACATGGTTACCTCACCCAGGTGAATTCCCACTTAAACAAACTGAAATGGTGTCAGTAGGTTTTGGGAGATGATGGCCAGATCTGGTTTCATTTTTTGAAGTTTCCGATCTGGCCATCATGTCCCAAAACTTATTTACACTGATTTCAGTCTATTCAGCAGCTCAACCGCCACACGTTTCGACAGCTTGACTTGCACTAGAAGCCACAAAACCGCACATCAACACCGGCCACATGGCAAAATACAGCAGAGAGAGAAATTCAATTAAGCGATAGTTCATTCCCAGTTGTGTTTTTTCATTTGTGCCTCCCTCTGTGCTCAAATGAAGACCCGGGCGTTCTCTGGTAGCAGCTTGTCTTTGCACTCGTCTCTGTGTTTGCTGAGGCCACAGGGAAGAGGTATTACATTTACTCCAGCGTGCTCCAACACTGTCATTAGCCTCAATTATATGAAGCTGAAGTCAAAAGGGAAACAAAACAGGTAGCTTTATTCTACCTGCCAGTCTTGATATGGCTCGCATTTGCACAAAACGGTCAATCCTATTTTTCCAGTTTAACAATGCGGAGGAACTTTGTAACAGAGAGCTTTCATCTGACAACAATGGCCTCCTATTACGTTGCAATTTTGAGTCTGTCCCAGCTATTATTGGCTCAGTCCTCAAAAGTCTGTGCTTATTAGCCGAGCTGACAGACAAATTGTGTGTCTCAACAATAGCACTTGTTATGCGCCAGAATTCAATTGCCAGCTATGTGTGGCAATTGAGAGAAAATTGTGACTTAGACCTTCTAGTTTTTAATTACAAAACGGATTGATTATTGATCCGCTCCTCACTTCTGATTGGTTGAGTCACTTTGAAGCCATTGTGAAATCCCTAATAAACACACGGCTATGACCACCAGTTCATTTAAATATCAATGCTGTAATATTATAGTATTTAAACACACACCTGTAACAGTTCATGTATTGGTTAGCAGCCCCTTTGTTTAGCTACTGTTCAGGTGCTATATTGCTAAACTCACATTTCATTCACTGTGACTGGAAAAGCACATATTTCTTGGAACATTTCCCTTCTTTTTGATTTTACAATGTGCAACACTATTTTATAAAAACATTAAGTCACTCAAGGCTGTGATTTACATTGATTTTATAAGAACTAAGATGTTTTTTGATGAATTAGTGACAGATAGTTTATTTCAATCAGCTCTGTATGCTACACATAGTCATTCTCAGCAGGACTGGAAAATCCAGTGAGTTACCTGTTGAAGCATACTGTATATTTTGGTCCATATCCTAGTGTTGCAACCCTCTCAATGCTCGGAAAAGAATCAGTCTACTCCACTGACCCACAGTATGGCGTTAGGCTTGGATGTTAAGTCAAAGAATAGAGACTGGGATTGATAATTTATTCCAAAATTCCAGCATTTGATCAGGAGTTAAGAGAGGAAATAGCTTTGGAGGCAGAAAGTCTCTCACCTGGAGGATCTCAGTTTCTGTTCTGGAGCTAATATAATATAGACAAATGTAATAATAATTATAGTAGCAGTAGTAGATCTTTACTTATGAAAGTTACAAAGTCCTTTAAAATAAAAAAGAACAAAACAAGCATATCATATAACAACCAATCAGCTATAATGGAGGGAAGTCTTCCACCGCTGACTCCATTATTGCCTCGTTATGGCCGACTCAGCAAAACTGCAGAAACCATGCTGGACTCCTGACAAGCCAATTAACAACGCTACTTCAGCGTAATGAGAGCTATAACAATCTATCAGTTAAATGCAGGTTTATGAAATGAGAGTTCTGAGGTGGTTTCTTGAAAGATGGTGCAGAGGTTGCTTGCATTTGGAGTGAGTTGGAGTGAATGGGACTTGTGGGAAACACTGTTCTGCGCACCAGTAACTAGCCTCTATGGGGTTCTGTGCAGAAGATTTTTTTCTGGCTCATAACACAAGACAACAACAACAACAAAATCCAAAACAGTTCATTCAAAAAATATTTTCGGCTATTTGGCTCTTGGTTAATTTGGCGCAAAGTGGTTCCAGCACACATTTTATATTGTCTTGTTCATTTACCAACATAACATTGAAACGGTGGCAGACTTGAACAGTCTTCCTTCTCCCAGATGGTGTTATCATTAAACCCCGCTTTGGGCCTGATTACACACACACACACACACACACACACACACACACACACTGAGGAGTGAGCGCCCAGCAATGAGTAATATTGCCAATCATGAGGAATGATACATCACACTACACGCTTGCCAGGAAACAATGATTTGGGTAATAATGATGCTGTAAATAGCAGTCATTAGCTGGCTTACACTGGTATATATTGTCGATACTGGCCTTTTATTAAAAATCAGACATCAGCCAATCAGTGTTGTCCACCTCTGATATGATGATGCAGTTTGTTGCATATTCATGGTAGAATTGATCAATACTACACTGGTTGTCTATGGGAAATATCAGTATCAGCCTTTAAAAACCTAACCTTAAACCTTGTCATTTCAGTTCACACACACACACTACATGACCATTGTGCATCAAGATGTTAAAGTCCCACTTAATAAATGCAGCGTGACTCTTTTGTCCCACTGCTGCCTTTGTTTGCTCACTGGACCGAAGCCATTGTTCACGCTGAAGCTGATTGTTTGAAGCCTTTTTAATACGACAACTGACAGTATGTGACAGCTAAAGCATGCGTTTCACATGTATTTCAGGGTTTGGCTAATGTGAAAAATGTTAGTGAACATTGAAATAACCAAGACTTCTACTGTGAGTCGTGATCGGGCGACGAAAGACAAAAACAGCACATTTGCTATGTATGAAAATACACTTAAATTAAAGTTGTCCTGCACATCGACCCATATTGGAGAAACAGCTCCATGTGTGTATTTCAGGCAGATCTGCAACGAAATGTACTGTGTATCACTCTGGCTGCATAACGCAAGGAAACAAACAAATACCTGAAAGACAAACGCCTCCTCCGTCTCTTTACAAATTGATAGCGAGACAGTATCTATGTTGAGGCTTTGCGTCCACTGGGAATGCCTCTTTAGAGTTTCTCTTCCCGTTTTTTTTTCCAGGGGCGAAGACGAGCTGTTATGCTTTTGCTGACAGCGCCGAGAAAGAGCTTGGCACGTTGTTAGCCGTCTGAGCTCCAAGTGCTGCGAGTTCAAACTGTTTGAACCGCGACCCAAAAAAAACAAAAAAAAAAATGCTTCCCACCAGCATCTGTTTAGCAATGCGATCTAAAAAACAACAACACAGAGAGCACTGGTGGACACAGGGGCTAATAGAGCGATAGTTAGCCTTTGAAGTGCTTAATAGTGGATGATTAAAGGGCCTCACTCGCTTCTCGGGGTCCTGATGCCCGCCGGTCGTATGGCACATCTTACCGCGTCCCCTTTTTTTCCGTCTTTGCGCTCTTCCTCCGCGTTCCCGTCTCTGCCTGTCTCTCCCCCCGCGGCTTCCCCTCTTTCATTTTGCATCTCTTTGCCTCCATCTGTCTCTCCGCATCCCGTCTCGTCTCTCCCCCTCCTCTCTCTCACTTTCTCCCGTTTTTGTCTTTCGCCTCAAACCCTCTCCCCTTCGTTTGTTGTGTTGTTTCTCTCTCAAATGTTGTGTTGTTTTCTTTCCCCCTCCCTGCTGCAGTGGTCCCACGGATTCTACCTCACGCACAACCAGGGCCAGAACGGCTTTGAGTTCTTCTTCAAGACCAAAGAGCTGAAAAAGAAGTGGCTGGAGCAGTTCGGCATGGCCATGTGAGTGCGTCTGTCTGAGCGTGTGTGTGCTTTCATGCATGACAGTACGATAAGACTGCATGTGTCTGTGTGTGTGTGTGCCCCTTTGTTTCAGCACCAAAACACACACACACACATCGCCCATCCTGTTCTTCAAGTTAGGCCACTCGATGATTTATGAGGGACACGGTGCTGCGACACTAAGACTTGACACAGATCACAAGACACGCTTAACTTCCAAATCCACAGCACGACTGCAAATGCGGCACCCATCACCAAAAGCACAGGTGTTGCATTTGTTACACAGCATTCATGCATTCATACTGCTTCAGTACTGTTGCAAAAGATTGAATTCAATATGGAATTTTATTAAAGTTCAGTACTTTCACCGAATGTGTTCTGCAAGCTGAATTCCACTTCGGCATCGCCTCCAGATGGACGTGCAGATTTGGAATAGTTAAAGAATAAGAAGAAGAAGGATTAGAATGGGCCGAGTGTTAGTCTGGCTCTTGACAGCAGACTGCAGCAGTATTAGCAGTATTAAAACATTCAACCACTCTGGATCCCAGTTAACCTAAACTGGTTGAGAAACTGAAGCCAGGAGTGAAATATGGAACTATTCTGCTTACAGAGCCGACAAAGATGTCAAACCGACACCAAAATCCCTGTGCAAAAGTTGCTACAAAGCAAAAAAACAACCAACCCACTCACATGCCCTCGCTTTCACAATATGGACACATGCACAACAAAGTATCATTAGAGATATAACCTATTTTTTTAAGAATCTTTAAAGTGAAGTTGGGATCTTTTATGTGGAATTATAAATTCTCATTCAAAATATAATACATAATCATCACATTAGTTGTTGACAAGATTTCCAATCTCTCTGCACATAATTGTGACATCTCGGCTTTCTTTGTCATATTTACCCATTTCTTTATATCGTTCATGCATGCTCGTCTTGTAATTCTGATATTTCTGACAGCACGTTGAAGGCAGCGTAATATTCATTTGTTAGATCGACTCAAATTTATGCACAACAGTCTGTCTGCCAGCGCAGCGTACGAAAGGTAGAATGCACCAAAGTAAAATTGGACTCATGAGATGTGATGAACTTACGATATTAAACAAAAAGGAATAAACCATAACCAGTTTTAACCGGTTCTAAAACAAGCAAAATAAGAAAAGATACTGCAGGGAGGCTTGTGAGGATGTGGACATTTAACTGAGCAGAATTGCTGTAATGAAGCCTGTGTTTGATCTACAGTAGGGGTCCGGGAGTCGGGCTGGGATCAATTCCCTCATTCAAAAGCGTGAAATAAAGCAGCAATTCAATCGAATTAGAATCACTTTTTCCACCGAGTACAAGAAATGTATGGGAATTTGTCTCGGCGACATTGAGATATTGACGACATGCACAGCAACACAGTACAAACATGGTACAGTATAAGATAGGGTTGGAGCTGGTGCAAGACATGTGGTAGAGATTAAACTATATATACCAATGTGCAATATACTATATACAGAATTAAACCCCAACCTCATCTTTCCCAGAACTCTACAACCAAAGACCAGTGGGCTCCCAGTCTTCCTGGATCTTGGTTAGCCTGAGCTCAGATACCTGTAAACGGATCAGGGCTTTGTTAGACTCCTAACTGCCGCTGACAGCAGCAAAAAATCAGTTTACAGCCACGGGACTCCCAAGCAGCTGCGAGTACACAGAAAAACAAAATATCGAAAGAAAAATGGAGACAAAACAGAAAAACGTTTTTTTTTTAAACTAAAATGAAAGAAACAGGCTTGAGGAGGAGGCGAAGATGAGGACTAAGAAGGAGAAATGTGGTGTGATGCAACACTGTGAAAACAGAGGCTTTGGTTGATTAACTTTGGGGCCATATTAATGAGCCTGGAGAATACAGAGGCACTGCTAGACAGTTGCACGGTCCCTGGTGAGGCTTAATAGCTGATCTGTGAACAGTTGTTTTTTCAAGCACTGCCTTTTTACCTCCAAACCACCCACTGTTTGGTACCTGACTGGGATTCACCAGCCGCAAGGCTGCCAAAGTAAGGCTGCTAACTGTTGTAAAGCTGCACTAGGCAACAGTTTTATGTCAAAAATACACTGAGATCCTGTAGATTCATCCTATTGGTCCAAATGAAATTCTGCCATCAGGTATGGACACTTCTCTGCCCACAGGGAATGACAACTTAAAACTTAAAGAGTAACCAAACCCCTCAACCCAAAACTGTGGTGAAGCCTGACACCTAATGGTGAAAAGTAGGGTACTGAACTGGCCACCTGCTAATGGCTGGTCTTTGTGCCAAGTGATAGCACCACCTGCTGTACTCTATGGAAGGTGACATCACCTGGCACAAAGACCAGCCATTAGCAGATGGCCAGTTCAGTACCCTACTTTTCACCAGTAGGTGTCAGGCTTCACCACAGATTTGGGTGGGGACTATAGTCTTCAAGAGCGATATCCACTATTTTCCAAATACAACTATTTCTGAGTTTCGAAGTCTTTAAAATTCAAACAGTTACCTGTTACTGCCATTTGGGGCCTAGAGGGTTAGGTCCAGACCAATATGGGTTTTTGAGGCTCGATACCATATTTGCCATATTTGTGTTAATAGTCAATATATTTCAATGTAACCAGAATTGAATGTTTCCTGCAAACTTTATACTTGTGGACAGGGTAGAAAAGCCTCTGACACCATCACGGGACACTAAAACTCTCCATTAAAAGCCAGACTAATGAAATTGTTTCAGGTGGGTTAAGGCTTAAGACAGGGTGAGACAGGGTTTCATTATAGGTTTTACAGACTGACACCCCTAAAGTTGTGGATCTCCCAGTAATTTATGGTTTTTCTTACTTTTGTGCATCTCACTGGAGTTTCCTCTAGGAGTGATTTCCCAGACAATCTGTCACAGCATTTCAATTAGCGCAGACAAATTATTACAATTTTAGAAGTAGCTCTTACCAAAGCCTCTGTGCATATCAAGTGTTGGGCTTCTGTCACAATATGATCATGTCTAGGTATTGTAACACGGAAAGCTGTTAAGTAAGTAGACCCATCCTACATTTTCTTGCTATGGGCAGATTTGGGCAAATCACACACACGCACACACACACACACACACACACACACACACTCGGTGCTCTCCAAAGCTGCACCTGTCCCTGTCGAGGCTCAGCAGGAAGAGGCGTGGCTTCCTGGCACTGATCCTGCCTCCATTTAAAATGCTTGATCTCCATGGAAACGCTGGAAAGGGTTTGGCCTCACAGCTAGCCCTTATCCATCTTCATTCAGACAGAGAGTGGAGCTGGGTCACTTGTTTTAGGAGCCGCCTCCTGATGCATGTCACCTTGTTTTCACCTGCCGCCGGTGCCTGAGGTACTGTGCATGAAAACAGGGATAAAGGTAGTCAAACAATGTAGAGTTCACCTTGAGCCAGTCAGTGGACTTTTGAAAATGCCACAACATAGTGATTGTCATGTATCATTCCTCCCAAATTATGTAAAAAAAAAAAATTCCAATAAGTGGTCTCTGAGACATCAGGGCGTGACAGACAGACAAAAATATCATCGTGACTGATCCATATGCCACGTTCACGTCAAACTGGAAGAAGCAGAAGAACGTGATGACATCTCGTTGCTACATCTTGGAAGCGTTTGCACGTTTCACTCGTTGGAACGACCCACATCCAAGATGGCGACCGCACAGGGAACGGTTGTGTCGCTCCGTCTTGTTATCTTGAGGTTTTTATCGAGCAGCCGATATTATCGTCCTCTGAAATACCTCAAGGAGCAAGGGAAACTGAGACCGGCGGATTCGTTACCACGTGTTTCCGCCTCTGTTGACACCCGTCCGCAATTCATGATGGCAAGTGGGAGATACTGGAGCCCACAAAAAAATCCCACACATCCTATTTGTAATTACTCCTTGGAGGCTTACATGAGGGTTTTTTCCCAGTTGGCAGCTCATGTTTTCGGTAAATCTGATATAACATGAATGCAGCAATAATACTCCCTCCAAATTCATCACAGCAGCCAGCGGTGTAAATTGAGGCTGATTAGTGAAGAGGAAGCCTCAGATCCTACAACATGATTCTTACATCTATTATCAAGGGCTTCGATCTTTGCATTCTTTACAGTTGCCTCCTTGTAACATCGGTGATCTAACTATTAAAGCTCGTCTGCTTTTGCCCTTCTTTTGCAAGTCTGGATAGCCGTCAGATAAAACCGGGAATGTACAAAATATAAATGTAATATTCCATATAAATGCTCCAATTCTCCACCTTTCCGCCGCTCCTGCTGTCCCTTACAAACACCCAAAAGCAATGTAATGCCATGACGAGTACGAGCAAATTCCAACTTCATGTCATACTTGTTTACATCTCATTTACAAAAAGCATGAAGTGTAAAATTGCGTACAGAACCTGTGGACAAAGCTCAAACCTTCAGCCTGTGGTAACACTTATTTTAGGAGTGTGTGTGCTTGTATATGGGTTTGCGTGTGCGTGCATTCCTCTGCGTGTGTGTGTGTGTGTGTGTCTATGACCTGAGGTTAATTTGCGTGGTGAAGTGTGTTGTGTTAATGAGAGGAAGTGTTGAGCGGAGGAGGGGTATAGCTGTGCCGATGTCGTACCACCGGTTACATTCCCGGGTCACGTTCCTCTGAAGTGTCACATTAGAATCAAGCCCAGCGGCCTAATTATTCCCCGTAAGGCTCGTTATGGTTACAGAGCAACACATGCTTTCCCCTTCTCAGCGAGCCAGCTGCTCCTGGTGAACTCAAAACATCACCTACAGGTTTCATCAAGACAGTTCAGCTGATGCCGCAGCGTCTGAGATCAGCTGGATGTAGCCGTTTACAATTTATTTCCACAACGCTTTTTTATATCAACCTTGGGGAAAAAATAATTATCTGACGTTTGTTAATTAACAATGATAATGTATCGTCAGGGTCAGCTACAGAGCAGCGGTATGAATTTAGTTTCTTGGTTGCTGACATGGGGTTTGAACCCGGTTAAGATAACTGACCCTCTTTCCTTTAAAAATATGATTTCATATCAATAATTTTGTAAGAGTAAGAGTCACTTCTGCCAAATAGTGGACACCTCAGTTGGGAAGGAAACTATTTTGTGTGTAAAGCTGTATAACTTACGTAGTTTGCTAAATGATAAGACCATCAAGCCCCCGTAGTGTGTAATGACTTTAGTGACACGTATTCATTAGCTTGGGTAATTGCTGATTGTACTATGGCGACAGGGCGGCCTGGTGTTTAGAGAGACTCACTCCAGCTGGAAGGCCCCAGGATTGATCATGAATGACCTGGGGAGGAGACACCCGCTCTGCCGAGGTATGAATCTGAGTGAATCTGAAGTCCAGGTTCACTCAGAGCAATCAGTTATGGTAAATGGTAAATGGACTGCATTTATATAGCGCTTTTCTAGTCTACTGAACACTCAAAGCGCTTTACAAGTATGCCTACATTCACCCATTCACACATACATTCATACACCGATGACGGCCAGCTGCCACGCAGGGTGCTGGCGCAACCATCGGGGGCAATTTGGGGTTCAGTATCTTGCCCAAGGACACTTCGACATGCGGACTGGAGGAGCCCGGGATCGAACCACCGACCTTCTGATTAGTGGACGACCCGCTCCACCTCCTGAGCCACAGCCGCCCCAGTTGCTTGAGCCAAGAGCGCAGCGTTTTTGTCTTATGCTCTAAAAAATTTAGTTATGCCAACAAGCCGTTGAAGAGAAAGCAAACAGCCTCTTTCACCATCATTTGCACGTGCAAATTAGGAGCTTAAGCCATAAAACTAATTCACCTAGCTGGAGCGTTGTCTAATCGGAGTGGAGATTCTAGGAAGGAAACCCTCTCCCTTGCTGCTCCCTTGCTCGCCTGACTTGTTGGCGGTGATGCCCACGTCCTGCAGTAATGACAACAGACAGTCTGAACGGACAAACTGTACAAAGTCATTACGCCTGCTTTCAAAAGATCTTATAAGTGCTGCAATAATTCGGGGAAGTTGGTGTTGCAAAGTCGTAGTTAATTGGGCGTAGTCTCGATATGCATGACCTCACCTGCAAATAAATATTATGTGGGCGAAATTAGGAGATTTACGTATAATTTACAAATGCATGACCATGACTCGCGCAAGGAGGCTTTATTGTTTGACCAGCACTGTTACACACATTTCCACTCTCAGTGAATAGCACGGCTTTCTGATTTGGTCACTTTGGTGATGTAACACTCTCTTCCCTGCGCAAACCTTTAGTGACACAAACCCTAAACCATAACCCCTACCAGTTCAAGAGGTCCTGTCCTTTTTCTGACCCTGCACGTTCACCTCCGTTTGGAGGGGGATAAGCAGAGAATACAACTAAAATAGAGTTTTACTGCTCACTTTTTAAATGACTGCGTCTGTGTCTGAGTCATTTTTCAGTGTCAGCGGCGGTCAGGTGGGTGCTGGTTCCTGTTTCAACAGCTAGGAAGGAAAGGAAGGTTCAGCAAAGGCAATCCCACAGGTCATATAGCTTCCTGCATGGTACAGCTATCACAGAAAAACACCCAGCTGCAATCTGAGTGTTTTTCTGCTCTTTGAGATGAAAGTTTACCTGGTCATTTAGCTCAAGAACGGCAAGTGGAGTTGGGGGCGTCTAAGAGAAGTGCAACACGTCTTAACTATTTCCTTGTGTGATTTTGAAAATGTGAAAACCGGTTTGTACAGAAAGTGGGTCTAAGAAAAGACATTTTAAAAGACATTTTAAAAGCTGAAACATTTCTAAAATTCAAAACAGCAGTCAATTGGCAGTGGCATGGCGAGTTGAGAGGTGTTGTTACACCATTGTAAGTGCATTATGTGTACCCACTGTATAATTTCAGAAATATCTAAAAAAAATAAGGCTGTTTTTCTCACTTCCTGAGTTTGGAAATCTGTTTTTCACCTCGTACACTGCTGGCTCTGACTTGAGAAACTTATAACGTCATTTTACTTTGTTGCATGAAGAGTAAGAGTCCAAACAAAGATGTTTCAGTTAGACTGCATCTGTCTCAGTTCATGAATGGACGATGATCGCCGCGGAAAACTATGCTAAGCCCTGTGCTGCCCTCTAGTGGTAATGCTGCCACACTGCAGCTCACCACGTGCAACTGTGGATTGATTCAAAATATCTCTGTTTAACCCAAAAGGAGAAATTCTCTGGGTCAGATGCTGCTTCATACATCCATTCACCAGCTGCTGAATTATGATCCCAAACGTTGTGTGTTTGTGTGTGTTCAGTGAAGGAGGAGTGTGCGTCAGAGGAGGAAGAGGAGGAGGAGGAGGCGAAGGATGCTCTGGTGGAGGAGATTCTCCAGCAGGGAGACACGGCCATCATCTACCCAGAAGCCCCGGAGGACGAGCAGAGCACACCAGAGAGAGGGGGCGCCGATGAAAATGGTACACACACGCACACACACACACACATACACACACACACACACACAAAACAAATGTTTTTCGTATCTGGTTGCTAGACGCTCATCCCAGAAATCTCAGAATCCCATTAATCGTCAAGTCCATTAAAAGTACATGCATTTGTCTCAGTGACATTGGTGCAGTCATATGCAGTAGATGCTGGCACACATGATACAAAGACAAGGCCTCGCATACAGTGCAGAGAGACGGTGCAGAGAGACGGTGCAGAGAGACGGTGCAGAGAGATGGCGCAGAGAGACGGCGCTGAGAGACAGATTAAGACAGACATCAGCCTATAAGCTTCCCCCTACATCTCACTCTCCTCTCTTTACCCCAGGCACGCCAGATGCCTTCTCCCAGCTGCACACTTGCCCCTACTGCTCCCGGGGCTACAAGCGCAACGCCTCGCTGAAGGAGCACATCAAGTACCGTCACGAGACCAGCGAGGACAACTTCAGCTGCTCGCACTGCAGCTACACCTTCACCTACCGCTCGCAGCTGGAGAGGCACATGAGCCACCACAAGGGCACCAGGGAGCAGGTACTGTCAGAGCCTGAAGGCAGGAACGCACCGGAGGCGTTGCGCACGAGCGCTTTCAAACACGCCAGTCGGTTTCAGTGTCCCAACGCACGCTAGGAGGCGGATCAAACCGCCTTGTTCTGAAACTCCAGTCTTGAGTCTTGTTATTTTGTGAGGTTTCTGGGTTTCTACAGGCCTTTAAAAAGTCTGAAAAAGTCTTGATAGAGGTGTTAGTGGTCTTATCACCATGCAATGACTCGTTTCTTTGTGTTATATGTCCTTTCTTAACGTAATGTGGAACAGGGTTTCTAGTACAATATTCAGAACATGTTTTTTGTTTCATAATATCTGCTTCAGTAAACACAGTTGGACTTCATGTCCATTCGCAATTAATTTCCTGTCGCCCTGTTCCTTATCTTGCCTGTTCATACTTTCAGAAAATTAATTATGTTCCATGTTCAAACAGAAACAGGCTTTGTTTCTTTGTTGTTGTTTTTTTAAATTGGTCTTGCAATTCAATTTCAGGTAGCATTAAAAAGGTCTTAACAAGCCCCAACTTAGGCTTTCAGAAACCTTCAGACAGCCAGAGGCAAAATCCTTCGTGGTTTTAATCGAGGTGTTCTTGTCGGGAAGTACATTACAGGAGGCCAAGACGTGCACGAGGAAAAGCCAATTCAGTGAAATCCAAAAACACCCTCAAATATTTGACTGCGCTCTAATGGGGAAATATGAACCACAATATGAACACTCTATAGTCTGGCTGGTCTTTAAATACATGGAGCAGAGTGTAGAGGAGTCAACAGAAAATGTGATATAGCAACGTCACATATGAATGGATGGTGTTGAAACGCTGCTGATGCTTCAGCTCTCCAGCCTGCGGCGTTGCCATAGAAGCATCACATTAAGAATCAATTATCATCCAGTGTGTTTGGGCCTTTACTGTGGTACTGCTAACTGTCTGTGTCTGTGTGTGTGTGTGCATGCGTGTGTATGTTTCAGTGTTGCTTCATTAGCATATATGTTAAGGCAGCGATACACGGGGAAACGTTTTGGGCGTCTGAGGTAGGAAACGGTGCTGACGGAGTTGCCTCAACGTTACTGCTTTAACACATGTTAGGAACACATTCTTGCCAGGAAACGTCTGAAGAGATTTTGATCCTTTGGCTAACTTACAAAACTTCTGACTAGTCGCCTGGTGCTGAAAGCGATACCCATATACACTGCCCAAAAATTGCTTGTGTGTCACCACCCTTACTGGGTATATCTTCTCATTTCCATCATTGGTAGGGATGCACCGATATGTTTTTTTTTTTAGGCTGATACTTATATCTGATATTTTCCCTCCCATATCAGCCAATAGCCATGCACATTTTTGTAAGAATCTTAATGCAGGTGTGAAACAGGTCAAACTTTTCAGACGGGCCCATCTTAAGATAATTAATTGTTTTTCAAACAAAAGACCATGTTAGTTTTATTGTGTTGCCAATTTGACAGTTGCTGTAAGTGACACACTCCTAGAAAAAATGTTCCAAAAATGCCAGTTTCACTTGAAATATAATAATATTTACCAAATACTGGCAGTAAAAATAACATTTGACTGATATTAAAGCTGATATATTATTGGTTAATTGTTGTATCTTACCCATCTTCTCTTTCTCCCTCAGTTGTTAGCTGTCTCTCTGTCAGAGACCCAGAGAAACACTTGTCCGTTTAATTTTAAAAGTGCTGTTTGTTTTGTCAAAATATCCCTTGGGTGCTGCTGGGCGGCTTGCAGTATGTCATCCCAGTGGCTTTGGCTTAATGTACAGGACCTCGCTGGTTGTTGTTGATGTACTAAAGAGTGGGCAGCGCTCCCGGTGATTCTCTTCAGCCTGATAGAGCTGCGTCTCGGTGTCATTCATCTCCTGATGACTTCATTGACTTTTTGGATTTCTCTCATGCACTTTGATTTATCATTACTTCACTGGCTGCTGACCCAAGCAGAAACCAAGCCTCTGCGTGGAAAATCAATGTCTTTTTATTACCTTTGACCTGATACTGAAGAACCTAAATCTTTACTGTGTCTATTAAAATGTCACATCTTTTACTCAGCATTGTATGTGTTGATTTCATTCAATTTTTCCTTTGTATTGGCCTGTTTGCATATTTATTCCCACGATTAATACGGCTTAAAACTTATGTGAACGATTGAAAATGTGTGGACTTGAACACACACATCTCTTGCTGCAGTTTCTCATCACCTTCCGTCTCCTCATCATCCTCATCATTATCTTTTTGTCTGCCACAGCGTCATGTTACTCCGATGGCAGGAGGAAACCGCAAGTTCAAGTGTACCGAATGTGCCAAGGCCTTCAAATACAAACACCACCTGAAGGAGCACCTGCGCATTCATAGCGGTGAGCTGTTGCCACGGCAACCATCACCTTGTCTCTTTCACACACACAAACACATACGCACGTACACACGCGTGAGCGCACACACACACACACACAGTCCGTGGCCTGGCTCAGTCAAAGTCACCAATCAAAGCTTCAGTCCACACTCCTCATTTTGCCATCAGTTATTTATGAGCTGTACTCACTTTGTTCTAATTATAGTCATTTTCAAATCCACATACTCCTGTCCATTGTGTCATAACTGTGTTAGTGTTGGCATGAGGGCTTTAATTCAGACGGCTTGATTTCTGGTTGCTCCAAATTACATGTTTGTCCTCTGAGGGTTTTGATTTGAGTTCAGCAATCATGTACTTGCACAGATTAAAAAGATGAATGATACAAAGGAACAGACAAATGTTTCTAAGTTCCACATGTAAAAAACAAGGAAAAAACATCCAAACTAAAAAACTAAGAAATAAACAAAAACAATGACACAAGTGAATTGGGAGAAACTAAATGACAACAAAAGTCAAGAAACAAGTAAGGCAAATTCAAGTTGACCAAATGCAGAAAATGTAATTAAGCTGCCCTTTTAAGTTTGAGTCATTTCTCTCTGTGCCCCTCCTAGGTGAGAAACCTTATGAATGCTCCAACTGTAAGAAGCGGTTCTCCCACTCAGGCTCCTACAGCTCCCACATCAGCAGTAAGAAGTGCGTGGGTGCGGTGCCTCCCAACG
>OMOV01115929.1:0-11762 GCA_900312565.1 Beryx splendens
CTAAGCGGTCCCGGTCGCTGACCCGCTCCCTCTAGTCGCTCTTGAGGAGGGTGTAGACTGGCACGTGCCTCCTCCGATACACGTTCAGTCGCCAGCCGCTTCTTTTCACCCGACAGCGAGGAGCTTCACCGGAAGGACGTAGCGCGTGCGGAGGAACACGTTATTCCCTCCCGTTCCCCTCGCTGCCGAACAGGCGCCCCGACCGACCAGAGGGGGCGCTAGTGCAGCGACCAGTACATAAACCCCTATCCGGCTTCCCACCCGCAGACACGGCCAATTGTGTCTGTTGGAACGCTCGACCAAGCCGGCGGTAATACGGGGGCGCGAACCCGGGTCCCCCGTGTTGGAGGCGAGGGAATAGACCACTCGACTACCCGAGCGCCTTGTTTAAGTATATTATTGAGAGCTATGGCAGAACCACACTTAGGGCATATACAGTGTATTTGTTCCCCAATGGGAGTATACTCTGACCCTTTATTGAATCCACAACATATTTATATTGTGACCTTCTGTTAAATGCATTGAAATGTGTTTAGTTAAGCAGCATGGAAAACATTGCGGTGAATCTTGGTCACATGCTGACGTCCCACCAGCTGGTCGTTACGCAGACTCTACTGTGAGCAGACGCTGTCGACGCTAAAGCCCTCTCTGAGGCTGTAAAATATTACAGCCATCCAGAGAGAACACCTTTTATCTGCGGATGATGAATGGAGCCTCTGCCTCACAGATATTTTGGTCAATTTCCTCCTCTTTGATTTGAGACCAAAGCAGACTGTCCTGAACTTTAAATGGATCACATAGGAGGTGTCAGTCGGCGCCTGGAGGCACCAACTTTTCTCCGCCACACACCGACAGAGCAGCACTATCTTATCCTCATTGCTAGTTGATACTGATCTATCGCTATGTGGCCATAAAAGTCGAGGGGATTTTAATACAGTGGCATGGAATTTGCAACAGAGATATGTCTCTTCACAGAGTGAGTGCTCGCGCGCTTGTTTGTTTCCCCCAGCGCGCAGCAGGAGCGAAGAGGCTGCTTTCCCTTCTTCTTCATTGCTAGTGAGACCACAAAGGTGTCATAGATTAAGCATGAAATCTGTTACCAGAAGCCTCAGGTGATGCTTAAAATGATTTGAATTTGATTAGCGTTGACAGGATGTGTCTTTTTAGCGGGCAGAGAGAGTGCCCGGGCTGGGATCTGGGGTCTCGCGGAGGGTCAGGGTCATTAATTTCTCAGGTGATTGATGGCTGACCTTGAGGACTGATCTCTGCTGACCAATGACACGTGCAAATAGCTACAGTGCTTTCTCTAGACTATGCCAAAATCAATATCGCCATAGGAGATACCAATTGCTGCAGCTCAACAAGGGGAAACAGGGGAATCATACAATTGAGGTGCAACCTTCTCCCGTTGGGCAGGTTTCTAACTAATCTAGCAGACTATTTACCAAAAATCTGACAAATTACAATTACCAATTTTGGCAACTGAATTACTAAAACTTTAATTACTGTATTCATTATGCATGTGGCTGGACACGTTCACACACACGCACGCACGCACTCACACACACACACTCTCTCTCGCTCACACACACACACACGCACGCACGCACACACCTTCATATTGTCATATCAAATATGAGCCCAAAACTGTCCCACAAAATTGCATCTATAAATTATCTTGAAGGTAGTTTAATTTTTATCTGCAAACCCAAACGGTCTGGCTAGCCAATCAGAGTCTGCCAATCCCAGTGACACGGTCATATAAAAGCTCTTTCTATTATTAGATGGGTATATCATCTCCGGCCGACACTGCGAGTGGAGATGACAACAGCTGCATTACTCACAAAAACACCTTTCGTTTCTAAGTGAATTAAGGTTGACTCACTGTCACTCGCAGTGACAGCGCTCCGTGATGTTTCCAGATTGGCCGCCGGTTGGCTTTTTGGTCATTTAGGCTGTCGCATAAGCATGAGGACAAATGAGTGTTGGACTTTTAGACTTACTTAAATAGAGGCGTCACAGTTCTAGAAAATTGAAACATCCTCAGGTGTTCCGTGTTCTTAGACCACATTCTGTCATCCATCCAGTGATGAAACGCATCCAGTAAGGAATTGTCATTCTTTGTTTTTTTCTGATTACGCAATTCTAAACGGAGACGCATGAGCTACAACAATAAAAAAATAATAAGATGATAATAATAATTAATGATAATAACAATAACGCCATTTCTCATGGCACAAATTCCAAAGCAGTCCAGATTCTACTGTACGATGTGGCAAGAGGCCCACTTAGCTGTGTTTTTGTAAAAAGACAGATGTGGAACTAACAGATTGTAATAAGAGCAAGTGGCTGTTAAGGGAATAACGCTAAGGCTGGTTGATTGCTTCAAATTCTCATTTTGTTCCACCGCAAGCTTTTTGGTGCACAACTTTAAACGCTGTTTGAATATCTACTGTACTGTATGTACTGCAGTGCTCCTACTGTACTCTGCAAATTCTCAGGTCATAAAAGAACCACACTGTTCTTCTGTCGCCATATTAGGATATTCTATAGAGCTTTACAGAATGCAGGCATGGTGAACCGTGTCCTCCTCAAGCCATTAAACCCTTAAGGTACCAATCTCTCTCCCCCACCCCAGGGAGCACAGCAGGGCTTGGTGGCTCCCCTTAGCTGAATGCAGCATAGCACACACACACACACATACACCCCCACACACACATACACACACATACACACACACTAACAAAGAAAGGGCTGGAAGCTGATGATGACCTATTACACTTTATATCTTCCATAAATTACTCCATTAACATCTCCATAACAGCACCAGTAAAGGCAGAGGATTCAGCTGAGGCATGGCGACGTCTGCTCCTCAGGACTGACAGAGCAACCTGCGGTTTTGGCCCGTCACTCTACAGTGATACTGCCGCTGTAGACCCACTCTGCTGTTTATTATCTGCTCCTGAGTTGGGACAACGAGCTATGTGTGATGAACTGGGCAAAGTTTCCTCTCTGAGTAATGGAATGGTTCTCCATTTCAAATTGATGGACATTACGTACACACACCAAATAGAATTGAGTTCACCAGAGCAGGACTTTGTCTGGTTTGTCTGGTCCACCACAATTTCACATTGTAGTTATGTAGAAAGTGAATCATTTAGCGTTAAATTGAGAGAGAAATTCATAACGAGATGAAATCGGTTCCAAATATGGTGAGGAAAATGGGATGAGCAACAACAAAAAAGAAGCCATGGGTATACAGGATAGAAGGCAAGAGAGGCTGCTGGAAGGAAGGAATGATTTGATACAGGCAGCAAGCCAAGCTATGGGATTTGATAATTCCATAAAGATCCAGAGGAAAAAAAAATCTTTCCAAACATAATAAAATTTTAAAAAAAATTTAAAAACGTAAAAAGTATTTGTTTCACAAAAACGGTATATATGAGTTCATTCAATATTTCCAAAATACAGGGGATCCAGTCTGTAAAAGTGTTATTTTGTCATGACTTAAGGTACTTACACATAAAATGCATTAATTTTGCACTATCTATCGTTTTGTAAGAGTAGATGTCACTTTCCCCAAATGGTAGATATCTCATTTTGGAATTAAAAGTGTGGAACAAAGAACAAAGGAGAGAAACAAAAAGAGGCTGCCTATATCTTGCGCTCCTCGCCACTCCAAAGAATTAATCTCTCAAACAGTTTTGACAAGTGACCCTGTGGGGGGTAGCTAATGTTATGGCAAGGGACTCTATTTAAGTAGCCCACGTCTTCACTTTTTTTCTCCCTCCAAACCGAGTGATCTAATTATTGCATGTTAAATGGGCATCTGGTAAATGGTGCGTATAATGATGGGCTTCCACAGAATTAAGTGCCTGCCTGTCCTGCTGCTGGGCCTAACACACAAATTGGCCTTCTCCCGTTCTCTCCCACTCCTTTCCCCCCTCCTCCCATCCCTCATTTGGGTTCTGCGGGTAACCTCTCTCGCAGAGACATGCCTCGGGTTCTCTCTGGATTAATGACAGCAGACCGAGGGGAGTTTGGGTCTGTAAGCCATGTCACCACTATTTGGGTACGGGGCAGAAAGAGCAACCTCCTCCTTTTCCTTTTCAAAATGAGGTGACTGTATGAAATGCAGTGTAAGTGTACGTTTTTATTCAGTTATACCACAATACTAACCAACCGCAATGCTTATTTTCCTTGACACACTATGAAAACACTTCTGATCATTAGTGATCATATTTGGTATGGTCGTTCAATTTGTTTCCGATATCAAAATCTGTTGCTGGACCAGGATAATTCCGAGCACTGATTTTGTCAGCCGGCCATTTCTCCTCCTCTTTCACCGTTGGCTCTGCTGTGTAAATATCAGTGGCAAGCATCATGTCTGCTCTATTTCAGCAAAGCCTCAGCCATGTTGGTGACATTTATCTATATCTGCTGCCAGAGAATAACCTTTCTGAGTTACGAGTGGCCGTCCAGGCCTCCCTGTTTAAATGTCGTAACGCAGGTTCATTATCAGAACTCCCGGGATGAGTCTCAAAGATGATTAAACATCATATTTCTTAAAGGTGGATTTGATATTCAGTCGATGCACAGAAACAAAGGGCAGGACCGTAAGAGTCTGTAACCATGATATCAACTCAAATACACTAAAACGACATGGGATGGGAAGGGTTTGTATTTATTTAAATTAGTCAAATAAATGCATCCTTTTGCTATTAAAGTACGCAGAACCTTTCGTTTGTTTTTTGGATGTGCATCGGAATCCACTTGCGAGGACACGATGGTTCCGGTAGAAGCCACCAGGAAAAACGTGACTAGGCAAGACTCGGTTTGAATGGATCCGAGTGTGAGCAGAACCGTAGACCGTGTTTGATAGAAACAAAGTAAATGACGTGAATGATGATGTTGAATGGAAAAGCCTTCACCAAAGTGGATTATCAAAGTCAAGCCTTGCTGCAGGTTCTCGAGTAAACGAGATGTGCAAATGAATGAATGAACTTAGCTACGGGACGTGGTGAAACGGCTGATGAATATAAAGGTGGGATGCGTTTGCTGTTGTGGATTCGAATGCGTACGTGTGAACAAAACAAACTGAAAGGCTGTGTGGCTCACGAAAAAGGCTGCGAGTATTACTATGGCTGCTACGAGCAATGAGACGCGTCTACAAACAAAAACATTTGAAAAATAAATCACAAAGAGAATGTAAATGTCAAAGCTGCTGAGGCAGCGGAACAGAAATTGTCACAACTTGATTGCAAAGTAATACCAGGAATGTGCATGCACAAAATGAATGAAATTACAAACTTGCCGGCAGATGAAAGCACCGGCAATTTGAAATTGCACGTGGACACATTCACAGACGCTCTTAATGACGACGGGCATGCACACGAGTCAGTCCAAGGCCTGTAATTGGCAGATGACAGAGAAAATGACCGTACCCAGTGGGAAGGAATTTTGAAGGATTTCTAACAGAAGTGGGAAAGATGATGAGAAATTAATCTCGGCAAAGTTCTAAGGCTTCAGGTTCAAGCAGATCTGTTGGATGGAAAGCTTCATCTGAATCCACATTCAAAGCGTCGTCAGCTGCATCATCAGCATGTATCAAAGCTAACGCCGAGAGAGCAGCCATCCACAAAGGAAGGATTCAAATGAAGATCGAGAGAAGAGAAACTCCACCTGGAAACACATAGGAGCATCAACTGCTAAAATAAAACTTCCTCAGAGTTTTGAATCGTCCTCTTTAGCACACTCAGGGCCACAACAAAGTGCCGTGTGCGCCTCATCAGGAGGAGAGAGGCGGATGGCATGAACGCCGACCTCAAGGAAGGACAGAGGCTCCAAAGGATCTCAATGCACTCACAATCACCTAAGTAGTAGTGAAGTATAAGCACCCGTAAGTGGTGTACCAAATCCCACTTCAAAGCTACAGAGCTGCAGTGTTTCAGCAAACCCGTCTCTACAACAGTCACTTCAGCAGCAGCCATCTCAGCTTCGGTCACTGTCAGCACAAACTACCAACAATCAGCAACCCCCTTCTCAGTTCAAAAAAAGCAAAGGTCATTTTACAGCACTCAAAGATTTGTCTGACCAATTCCGAGTCGGTGAATTTACAGCCGACAAGCACATCCTGTTAAATATCACGCAAAGCCAGAATGGCATAACTGAACCACTGCTCAAACAACAGAACTTTTGTTTTTCTCCTTACAAGGGATATTCTGGTGCCTGAACTTGACATTCTTTATGAGTATGGCATTGAGGATTAGACTCAGGAACTCACACAACTCACTGTTTTCTTGAACAGTAGGTAGCAGGGAAACCCAACGAGTCTGTTAGCAGTTGCTTGCGTATGGACCCTAAAATGGGATATACTGAAGCAAAATGACTACTGACTTAAGAGATTAGAGTCGCCAAAGCATATTTAGAGAAAGGCAAGTTTGGCAAGGCAAGTTTATTTGTATAGCACATTTCATACACAGAGGCAATTCAAAGTGCTTTACATAAAATCGCTAAAAAAAAAAAAAAGCATAGAGACATAAAAAGATTAAGAAAAAGAAGTATAATAAAATAAAATAAAAACAATAAAAATAAAAATAATAATTTAAAAACAATAAAAAACAATCAAACAGCATTGCATTAAAATAATTTTTATCAAGTATGCGATCATGAAAGCTGTAGATAGACTGGGTTAGTGTTGAATCAGGAGATAGCCAGGCTCGGATCAGAGCTCAGCGCCATCGGGAGGTTGAGTTCCTGAGAGCAAATGGGCTTCCCTTTGGCTGTCTCACACCGGGACACCTTAGCAAGAACTGCAAAAGACAGATGACTTTAGCAAAACTGCGAGTGAAAACACCCCCACCACTCCGCTACATATGAATTCAATGAAAAAAGGGAAGAAAATAGGATCAGAGTCAAAAGGTAAATAAATCATCTTGTCAACCAGACAAGAAAGCGTAGTATGTCGAGGTACCATCATCAAAGGAAACGTCTGTCAGCAGCACTCTAGTTTCTCTAGAACCTGGCGAATGCAGCTTGTGCGTAAAAGACTGCGTTTTACCGTTCGTTCCAGAGCAAGTCGAGCTTGAAAAAAGGAAATAAGACTTTAATTACCTATGCCTCGTTGGATCCAGGCAGCGCAGCAACCGTTTGTACTCAGAACCTCATAAGGAAGCTGAACGCTTAAGAGACAAATGACTGTAATTTTTCTTACAACACCGCAACAAGAAGGGCCCGTTGCAACATACAAGGTCAAAGATGATGCGTTGAAGGTAACCATAAAGGTTCTATGATGGCCAGATGTGCACGCTCCGATCAAAATACCCACCTCAAAAGATGACACGCCGACTCACGCTGATCTTGCTCACTGGCCCCACTTCAAGGGCATTCAGACAGCAGAGACTGATGCAGATGTTGAACTCTTGACGGGGTCCGGTACTTCAAAAGCCCGGGAATGCTGTTACGCTCTAAACAGCCAAGCACGCTGTCAGGATGGGTGGTCAGTGGTCCACTTAATCGCTCGACACTAGGCGAAGCAGGTAGACAAAAAAGTTACAGCAAATAGAATCTCAGTGGCAAACTTTGAAAACCTTATTAATCAATACAATTACAAGACTTCTCTGAGATGCCATGTGGCGAACGGGAAATGTCAGAAGTGGACAGAAGGTTTATAGAGATTGCTACAAACTCTGCCGCCCTACAGCGTGGTCCTTATTACTTACCTTTGCCGTTTAGACATGAAGATACACTGTAATGACGCCCAATAACAACGTGCCATGAGCCTCCTAAAGAAATATAAAAGGGATAACGGGATAAAGTCTACCATGCGGGAGAGGTGGCTGAGAAGGGATGTGCAGAAAAAGTACAGATTCAGCAGCTACAAAGAGAAAAAGGCACGGTCTGGTTCGTACCTCATCGGGGAATACCATGAAGAAGAAAAAAGATCTTTACTGTAGGATCTATGATAGGCTTTGATTCTGGGCCCATATGTAATCAAAGCAAAGCAAATTCTTTGCAAGATCAAGTGCGGATGGGACACAGGCATCCGACGAAGGTTGCATCATTTTTTTATACCAAAACTGACACTCCCCTCGAGTGCGCTCCCCCCACCAGGTCACGGTGAGCCGCAAAACGAGCCAAGGCACAAAAAACGTCTGCTGGTGCCGAAAAATGAAAGTACCACTTGGCCAGTGCAAGGTCACTGTGTGCCCGATCTGTGCTGGCACGAAAAAAAGGGGCCCTTAGTCTCTCAGTCCAGTTTCTCGGTACGGGAGTTTGATAAGAACAGAGGGAGCAATTCCAAAGTATACCCGAGGACAGCGCCTCCAAGATGAGACGGCAGCTCTCCGTATGGGAAAGCTTGTGAAAGCCTCCGGTACGATCTCAGTCAGATCCCGCTGCGCTGTGGGTGGCTAAACAAAATGGCCATGCCAACGGATCCGAAACATCCTCTGAATCTACGAAAACACCGATATCTTGAAGCTGTCATTGTAAAGCACGTACACAAGCAGTTATGTCTGTGGAAGAAGTTATTATACTGTCATTTTCTTTTTTTCAGTTGCATGCAAGGGAAAACTAGACCTGTTTTCAACGCACTCTGAATTATCTGGCCTCCAGTTTTCTAATCCATCTTTTGCCAGGCGTACATCTTGTTTCCCAAAGAGCATGCGACAAAAGCAGAAAATACTGTCCTTGGATTCTGAGTACCGGAGCCACGTTCGCTTAATATACTCTCCATTTTTAAGTATGATGTAATAGTTCTCCTTACAAAATCTCAGAGGGGGCAAGTCTTGTTTTTTTGCTTGGTTTCCGCTTTGGGCCTCTTTTCACTTTCAGCTCTGATGAAATCTGTTATTCTCTGAGGCCATAAAGCGGGGTCATCTGATAACTGAAACAGGAGCCACTAAGCACTGCAGACTCATCCGGTGGTTCTGTCCCATCGCCTGAGCGTTGCTGGTTTACTTCGGCCTGCTGTGGCGGAATTCCAAGCGTCCATGCTGTGGATCCATCATGTTCCTGTTGCTCCTCATCACTAGCTAATGTTAGCTCATCTTCCACTCCAGCAGTAGGTGAGTTTGAACTTCTTAGCTGGTCATTGGCGAAAAAAATTAGTCAACTTTGGATTTGATTATGTTTTTTGTTCTTTCTCAGTATGTACTCTGTGCAGTGACAATAAAGTTGAATCTAATCTAATCTAATCTAATCTAATCTAATCTGATCTTTCTTGAACACATCGCCTGTTTTGAGCACCACTTAGTTTGATCCACTTTATTTTTGTTCTAGTTATCACCAAATGTATCTTATATTTATGCCGCGTCACCCAGTTGTCACCCTAGTAATAATCAAATGAAGACTAGCCTGGGTAAATTTGGCATGGCTCCCTGGGCAAACGTTTTTATTATTAGCAATCATCAACATGCATGACTGAATCATATTCCCAAACCTAATATTCAACTATTGGTTTCCAGATTTAAATCCATATCACCAGGATACAGCATAATCTTTTTTATTGTTATCTGGCTAACTTTCAAAACCTGCTTTCTGAAATACCCCCATTGGTGCACCACTACTTTGTTTACATCATGATTTATTGGACTGATGATTTCAGGGTGTGGGCATTTTAAATAAGATGACTGACAGTATGTAATAGCTAAACAGAAGTTTAACATGTGTTTTGCCCTTTTTTTAAATTCAATGTTTGTAAACATTGTATTAAAACAGACCTGTACAATGAATTATGATTATTAAGAAAATTCTTAAAAGCTTATTTTCTTCTTCATCTGTACCGAGGGCCATAGTGACTTAAAGGCAGACTATGTAAGATTTTCTCTTTAATCTAGCCTACAGTCATCTCAGTAGGTCTAAAGATCTGGTGGAGGGATGAACTTCTTAGTCTATTCATTCCCAAGTTGATTTGTTGTTGTCCCCTGTGTCCAGTTGAATGTATTTTTTATGGGATGCAAAACAGCTCCTCCCCTGTAGCTGCAGGCCCTCCCACCACTTATAACCATCCAGGCTCATCTACAGTAGCTCCGCCTCTTCCACTGACAGACGCATACTGTAAACAATGGTGGAGTAGCAGGTCAACAGCAAGAATAAGCGCCTGTATTGCTATTGAAAAAAGAGGAACCTGAGACAGACCAGAGGAATTCAAATTGATGCTGAGTGGGCTGTTTTGCCTGGGTAGATGGATAGAGTGGTTTGGTGTAAACACATCCTTGCAAAAAAAAACTATAACAATCCAATTCAGAAGTGTACTATACAAATACCACAGGAGTTCCCATGGAAATTTTGTATAGTGGTTCCAGAGGAGATAAATAATAAGTATAAAGTCCCTGCAAACTCACTGAGTACCATGGGCATGCTATAAGTCCTCATAGGAATATTACAAGAAAGCCGTACTGCTGTTCATTAGGGCATTGTTCCATTCTGCCGGTGGGCCCAGGCTTGGGCAGTCCCGCGGCGGTGCTCCCGGTTTTTTCAGTAGCGGCCCAGACCACCTGACCTTGGTCATTCTGATTGATGGCCGACATTCAGGGAGACGGCGTATGCTTATTGTCTCATTAACGGACACATCCATCAGTCATAGGCCGCACACTCAAATTAGACATCATTAACTTTGACATGATTAGAGGATGAAGAGGTTTGTGTACGAGTGAGCGAGTGTGCCTGTGAGCATGTTGTGTACAGTCTGTCTTTTTGTAGGTCTGTCTGTGCGAGAGAGATTATTTGATGTGCATGGGTGGCAGCTGGATACATATTTTGCTAAATTACAGCAACTGACATTTAAAAAAATATTCTGTGTCTAAGTGTGATGACGAAATAATAAAATTATGTCAACTGTGCAATTAATTATGTAAGGGATAATCTACAGTGAGCCGGTCGTTATGCGAAATGAACCCCGACAGGGTGATGCAGGACCCCGACGCGAAGCCCTGAATTTCGCAATAATGACCGGCTCGCTGTACGTTATCCCGCTTATTACACGGCTACTTACTAAAGAAATAAATATTTTGACGACAGGCAACTAGGAGAGGCGCTCCCGTTGTTAATTTGATTATTAAAGCAACAAAATTTACAGGACTTCTTTCTGCGGATTGATAGGATCCGTCTATGATCAGAACTGCGTCCATAGTAACGGTCTGTTATTCATAGCAGCGGGACTGCTATTCAGAAATAACAGACTGTAGAATGCCATAATTGACCAATCAGGATCGAGTATTCAGCAAAGCCGTGTAATAAATTTCAATAAGAGTTTCGTACATATCAGTAAATTCCAAGTATTTACAACTGTGCCTACGGCAGATGGGCAATAAAACCTCCCATAAAGCACTAAGCATACTATAAATGTTTCACAGTTGTGTTTCTTAACCCGCAGTACGCTTTGTCCATAACTGTGTGCTCTCATTTCCACAGCAACTTCCAAATAGACCACTTTACTAGAACAATTTGTTATTTTGACACCAGACAGCACATAAAACTCATTGACTCTTCTCAACAAAGTCATAATTCTCTGAGACCGTTGGATATATAACATCAAAATCTAAAATAATTTCTATTCCTAAAGCTAAAAGTAGATTCATAGACTGTTGGAGAGAGTGTGATATCAACCAAACAGCCTAATTTTTGAGCAAAAACAAGAGCAGGTCTAGTTTTTGAACAAAAGCAAGAGCAGGGTGACGGAGGCTGAGTCGTGTGGCGCCTTTCTCCTGGCTCGCGCCACGTCTGGCCTGTGCGCCGGGCCTGGGAGCGACTGGGAACAA
>OMOV01115932.1:0-12310 GCA_900312565.1 Beryx splendens
AGCATCATGAGTTTGATTTCTATAATCAGTTTCAGCTTCAGTAAATTCAATCATTCCATACAAATTCAGAAAACAGAATTTAAATTCAGTCGTCTGCTGGAACAAATCTCATCACTTTCAATCTGAGTCATTTACACAAACACAAGATCTCAAGTCAAGACTTTAGAAACCTTTTCAAGTCCTCAGAGTACAAGTCAGAGTCGAGTCCCAAGTCACCAGAACCCAAGTCACCAGGACCCAAGTCACCAGGACCCAAGTCACCAGAACCCAAGTCACCTGAACCCAAGTCACCAGAACAAGTCAAGTCTGAAGTCTTCTCTTCATGCATCAAGTCTCAAGCGATTCAAAATGGGACTCGAGTCCAAGTCATGAGACTCGAGTCCCCACCTCTGCTTCCTTCCGTCAACTGTGATGGTTTTATGACATTTTTGATGGATGAATGAGTAAATAAATAATAGAAAGCATCAGAACATGACGATGCATCTTAACCGGGTCGGATGAGACAGTCTAATCTCATTTGACTCCCATTCCAATGCAAGAGTCCCCCAAGCTGGTTATGAGATCTAAATCATCTACTTGTATTCTAGACACCATGCCCAGAAAATGATTGAGAACACTACACTCCCTGCCACAGGCTCATCTCTACTTAATGCTGTTAATAGTCTGACTCTGGTGCCATCGAAAGTCTGAGTTATCAAGCCGCTATTAGAGAACCCCAGCCTCAGCCCCAAAGATCAGACCAATTTCCAATCATCAGCTCATCTCAAAAACACCAATTAAAGTTTTTAAACAACTTCCTAGACCTCCTCCCGACCGGCCTCAAACCTTAACACCACACTGAGGACTCTGCAGGCTTTCGCTCCAAGCAAACACTTCAGCAGCAAAGTTCATTGATTTGCTCAACTTTAACCAGACAGCGGGGGAAATAATTAGTGTGAAATCAGCCATTGCAGGGGCGGGGGGTTCAGCTAAAATTTCCAACATAGCACCAGTCATCAGACATGAAGGTAACGTGTCAATGCAACGTTTAAAGTGCAGCATCTCTGGCAGCCTGCGACACCTCTGCTCTAAAATGACAAAAAGCCCACCCAGGATCAGTTCAGGAGATGAAACACGGCACTCAGATGCCAAAAAAGAGACACGCTGGGATTTTTAAAAATCATTCTAAACGGGATATCATCAAAGGCATGCTTTTTGTCTGGCTTTTTTACAAAGTGAGGCAAAGGAACGGCTTCGGTGTGCTGCCATCTGGTGGTTAAAGCAAGCAACACTCAGCAATTCATTTGAACACGATCATTGGTCCAAGTGGAAGGCCCATCTTGTAGACCTGTGGTTCTCAACGTGGGGTCCGGGGACCACCAGGGGCCATTGAAGGGGTTCAATAGATGAATTGTTAAACTTCAGCATTATTTCACTTACAAGAAGTTAACACAATTAGAGAATGTAGGAGAATGACTGTTTTGATCATAGTTTCTCTGTTATCTCTCTACCTGCAATACAGATAGTCGTGGACCTCTGGACAAAATCTGACAGTAAATATATTCTCAGATTTGGGCTCGAGAGACAAAATCTCATCAAAGGGGGTCCGTGGCTCTATGATAAGGAAGAGGTTGAGAATCACTGTAGACAGTGGTGAGAACTAAATGCCCTACTCAAGTAGAGGTAGGCAGTTACTTTGCTGATATGTTACTTCAGTAGAAGTAAAAGTACTGGTGTAGAAATCTACTCAAGTAAAAGTAAAAAGTGTCTTTTTAGCAAAGAGTGATATTTGACATGTAATTCTGAAAGGATTGGAAAAATTAGAAATCACAAAATAAAGTGCACAAACAAGAGCAGATGAGCCAGATTCACTGGTTCACTGGCCTCACAACTGGCCAATTTAAGATTATCCAGTTTCTATGGAGAGCCACAAAATGTGTACTGTCATGGCTGTGATTTAAAATGTAGCCTACAAAACTTAAGTACTCTAAAAGTAAAATGCCTGACTTTAAAAAATATTCCAAAAAGTAGGAGTAGGCTACACAAAAAGCTACTGCATTACAGTAAATGTAATTAGTAACTTCCAACCTTGATTATGGGCATAATGAAGTTGGCAAGGCGAAGTCAGTCTATTCTGTGTAAATCCTTGCCTAATTGTTGATTTTTTGTAATTGGAGCAAAGCAGATACAATCAAACAATATCTGTCAAGTGAAGTCTACACATTTATGATATTTTCCATGAAAATAAAACAATGTTGTGTTTCTACATGACGACAGATGGCGCAGATCGCTTCGATTAACCCTCCAAACTGTTCCTGAGCGGTGGGCCGTCTGCGCAGCTACCCGCAAAATTACTTCGTCTCCTAACAAGCCCTAGGGCCGGAAGACCATCGAAAACAATGGTCTTATAACCATTGGCTTATACTGTGTATCCTTCCACCGGTACTAGAATAAGACTATAAGCCATTAAAATACAGTTTCACAACACTAAACGTTAATTTTATTGTTCTAATGGATAGGCTCATGTCAATAACATATATCACTGCATTATCTATATATTTCATATATTCATAGAAAAAAGATGCTGTGCATTACGCGGAGGGATATTATACCTTTCTGATTGTCGTGAGCCGGAGCAGCAGCGCGGCGGATAGAACGAACTGTTCCTGGCTGCGGTGCTGGGTGAGTCCAAATGAAATGCTTTTTCTTATAAAGTATTGCTTATATATCCAGTATTTGATGCTTTCAAATGCACCCATTGCGTGCATTTAACGTTTGAGCAGGCCTGTATCTGAAAAAAGTTGCCTCTGTGGTTAACCGTTTTTTAAAACTAGAGTTTAGGCGTAGCGCGAGCGCTTTCTTTCTTCGGCAGCGCTAGCTTGTTTGCTTAGCTGAAGGTAGCTAATGAAGTATACAGCACAAGATTTGTATCACGCTTGATTTTTTGGCTTTATGGATTAGGTGGATTATCGTTTAACACCTTTTGGGTGATAGATAGGTTAAGACTTTGACGTCGGAAAAACAGTTTTTAATTTACAATTTGCACCGTGGTCTTCAAAAGATGTGCTAGCTGATGCTTCTAGTGATGTCATCATTATGCGCCCACTATGCGTTAGAGGCATGTTAGTGAATTTGTTTGCGAAACACCTGACTATGTAACCCTGCTGTAATAACACTGATTGTTGCCTAATTTTTAACAACATACAGTTGGTGTTTAGACATTTAGGTGTTTAAAACTGCAAAACTACTCTCATTGCTTTCAGTGCCAGTGTTTTTCACGCCAGTTATTTCCTCTTTCCTGTCATGTGTGCAGTGCACACACAATTCCTTGTAAGAGCTGTGCAGACTGCTGTCTGCCCCTCGCCCGCTGCAGCCCTGTCTCTCCCAGCCGGCACCATGGCCTTCGTGCCAACGCCCAGCCCCACGGTGGTGGACCAAACCACACTGATGAAGAAGTACCTGCAGTTTGTGGCAGCGCTCACAGACGCCAACACACGTACGTTCAGACATTTTAAACTGTGTTGCCATGGAGAATGTTTAAGATAAGATTGCACTGTATTTATCCCCTGGGGGAAATTCAGGTAAAGTAGAAGTAGAGTAGTAGTAGTCCCATTTCAGACTCACATGCACTAGAAGTCTTGACAAATTTCTGAGATATGTCATCCCAAAAAAGTTGCAATAATATCTGCTGCACCTTCTATTGCATTGACACCATGAAATGCAGGTATAGTAGTTGCAAAGATGACTATGTTAGTGTAAATAAGCACTAAAGCTGTACTTGGTCCCTATCAGACTCACACAATATGTCAGTGTGCGTGCTGACGATGCAAGATGACCACCGCTCCACCCGGCTAAATCTTAGTCAAGGTGCTAGAAGCATCAGTGAGTCCAAAACGAATAGAAGAGATTTCCGCACACTTAAATCTGTGCAGTACTTCACTTTATTCTTCAGGCCGTGCTGACAAACTGTAGCTAATTAGCTGATACGTTTTTATTCGAGGACTAATGGAAGGATACACCGTAAAATGGAATGGTTATGAGACCATTGTGTGATTGTGTGTCCTTGCATGTACACACTGTTCCTATTTGGACTCTTGAAAATGCTGTCAGTCATTTCACATCACACATATAAAGACCATATTTCTCAGTGTCACATATTGATTAGTACACAAATCTTTCCATAACTAGTTAGAATTTTTATCCACTCATTATCAACAAAATAAATGATGGTGTAGTTTCCAGGATAGGCAGCTTTGCTTAGCATGGGCGATGTGATGAGAGCGATATGCTTTAGTCCAGACAAAGGTACGTGTGTGTGTGGGAGAGTGCATGTCTGTGAGTGTGAGTGTGTTTGTTGTTGACGTACCTTTTGATCAGTCTGGGCGCTGAAAGTAAAACTGATAAGATCTGAGAGTCCCTGCTGAGCAAGGCGAGACGGCCATGAAGAGAGATACTGTATCATTAGCACCTCCGACTGATGACACTGCTCTGTCCTTCAACCCCCAGCTGATGAGACCAAGCTGAAGATGATGCAGGAGGTCAGCGAGAACTTTGAGGTGAGTTTGATGAATAGCACTCTGCCTGTAATGGAGAGGAGTCGTTTCCTCGATGGATTTTGAAGGGTTTTATGGATTTCGGTAATGTGCAGGGAGATCAGTTCTCTAAGATTACCTGACAGTTTTTTGACAGTAACTGAAATTAGGAAGAAGGTGAATGTAAATGCGCTGAAATAAACCTGTCGCAACAAAGAAAAAGACACAGTTGATATTCAGATTTGCAGAATATTGAAACACAACCGTAGTGTACTCACACTTGCTTTGTGGTTTGATGTGTCTTGCGGTTGTCCGTTTCAGAATGTGACATCGTCGCCCCAGTACTCCACCTTCTTGGAACACATCATCCCCCGCTTCCTAACCTTCCTTCAGGACGGAGAGGTGCAGTTCCTGCAGGAGAAACCTACACAGGTATGCAGCTAAAGCAAAACCTTCAATAGAAAAATCCACCTAAAAACCTGCAACACTGTTTTTGGCTATGTACCCCTCGTATCGTAGGCAGCTCAGCTACAACGTAGTTTGATAGCAGCTCTTTCAGTGATCTGACATCAAACATCAAACGCCAGGTTTTGGTGTCAGTCACTCCGATCAAAGAGCGAGGGCTTCTTTCTAGAGCCGCCATTTTGCACCAAGAGATGTTCAACAATCATACAGGGAGAAATCCATCGTAGAAGAGGAGAGAGACCAGTTTCTCCATCAACAGTAGCTCCAATAGACCAGAATGCAATGCAGCAACAAGACATGTTGCATTTAGACATGTTCCGGTGGTCACAAACTGGTCAGCTAGCTACCTATAATTATTCACCCACCGTTGATTGAAAGCAACAAGTTCACGCCCCTTCTCTGGGGGTTGTTGAAAGGCATTCTGGGAAATGTAGGAAGTCACCAACTGAAGTAGAAGTAGGGAACGCAGGTCGAGGGAAAGTGGGACACCCAAAACAGTAAATTACACAATTACAAAATAACTCCTGGAATGAATTGAGAATCACAAATTGATATCTTAACAGTGTGAGCGGATCCTAGAGTGGATTCTTTGCTTTAAAAGGCGTATTCACACTTCGTCGAAGGAAACGAATGAATGTTGGATTGTTTCTTGCAGCAACTGAGGAAGCTAGTGCTGGAAATCATCCACCGTATCCCGACGAACGAGCACCTTCGCCCGCACACCAAGAACATCCTGAATGTGATGTTCCGCTTCCTGGAGGTACACACACTCTTCTCTTACGGTGTCTCAGACACACTCTTGGTACTTTGTGCTTTTTCCACACATCTTGTCGCTGTGCATTAGTGTGTTGCTAGTAGCTGAAATTGCCTTGCTTTCTAACCACTGAGCAATTTCCAAACCTTAGGAATAACAAAAGGGGTGGGAAACTAAAAGCAGCCACCTGCCAAACGCTGCAAAAATTTGACTTTTCTACTTTATCAGCCACTTTGGCAGATGTATGTAACCTGTGGGATTTATTTTCTGTAGTAAAAACAAATTTGTATGGTAATGTAGGTTGCTGGAAGGGTTTTGAGTTTACAAACCGCTGTGGGTAGCCGGCAAATAAAACTTCTCCTGCCCTGAGTATGAAATGCAGATACAGTTATGCCACACGAGTGTACCTGGAACTAATGCCCGGCTTCTTACCTTGTTCTTCCAGACTGAGAGTGAGGAGAATGTGCTGATATGCCTCCGCATTATTATCGAGCTGCACAAGCAGTTCCGCCCTCAGATCTCTCAAGAGGTGAGAGTCTCAGCCTCGTCGCTGAAACAGAATGATGTGTTTTGAAAGCGATATTGAATACTTGTTATGCTGCGACAGGGAATTTGTCCTTGGCTTAACCAGGCTAAATGAATCTAACTTTTCATCTCATTCTTTATGCTAAAAAAAGAATGTTATCTTGAGTCTTGGATTAACATGTTTGCCATAATCCTCTGTTCTCAGATTCATCACTTTCTGGACTTTGTGAAGCAGATTTACAAAGACCTTCCAAAAGTTGTTGTAAGTACGACCTCCTTGCTGGATGTTCTCATCTTTTCTTTTCTCCTTCTGCCTTTCTTCTTTTCCACTTACATCTGTGTCTTCCCCCCGTCTCTCACACACTCCCTTTCCCTTTCTCTTTCTGGCCCCTCGCTCTCAAATCCTAAATTTTCCTCTCTGTTCCATCTGTGCCCCCCACCAGGCTCGGTACTTTGAGAACCCCCAGGTGATAGCGGAGAACACGGTTCCCTCTCCAGAAATGGTGGGGATGATCACCTCGGTGCTGGTGAAGACGGCCCCCGAGAGGGAAGACAGCGAAACGCGAACAGTAAGCTAACCAGCAGATTGTACCAGTTTGTGTATCGCTGTTAAATCCTCATACTGTACCTCGCTGCATCCTGTTACAATACTGTCTGTGACCACTGGGTGGTAGTAGTGCACCTTGTTGGCACAGTTACAGGAGAAAGCAGAAAACTGCAACTCTTCCCAGACAGAAAATACAGAAAGCATTTTTGCATTCTTTCAGCGATGCCCTGCTTCACATTCATAGATGCATACACATTCAGTCCAGAGAGCTGACCAATGCAAATGCAGTCTGTACTGCAGCTGTCACTGAGCAGCTCCGCTCGACCAATTCAAGGTTCTTCCACAAGTCTGGAGTGGAATGAAGAAGACGAAGCTGTTACAAGCACAGGAACCTGACGGTGACACAATGGGAAACTGTACAGAGCAGTGACCACGTGACCAGACTGAAATGGACAAAACAGCATTTGGTAAATTGTGTATAAAGACATTTGACGTATCCATTAGGTCGTACTACCTCATTACATTCCAATCAAAAGACCTTCATATTGTGGCCCAGTGAGGTTAATGCTTCACCACCTGGGCTGGACGGGCAAAACAAACAGCTGAGTCAGTTATCCTCTGAGGTTTAAACATGATGCTGCACTTCATTCTGTCCTATTGAGGATCTTTGTCCTCTATTGATTTGTCTTCGGTAAGTTTCTATAGCAGACATTTTATTTTGAGAACCTTAACCTTAAAAAATACTTCTGGGCTGTTTGAAAACTGATGATGTCCTACTGCTGTGTAGCAACCGTAGTCTTAGATGGGGGAAACATCCAGCCTGACATCACCAGACCAATTCGCAAATGCGAATGAGTCTGGAAACTCTCAGTTCAATTTCCAGGGGGCGTTATCAACGGGCGCAGGCCAAAATGCCTCTGGACGCAATTGGATAGACCTACAACCAATCAGAGCAATGAAACGTGGTGTCGGTTGTTTACGAAAATGCCTTAACGGCAGTCACCGCATCAAACTCGCCCCATATTAGATAAACGGTTGTGATTGGCCCGACCGTTTTCAGGTCGGGTGGAAATCTGTGTGAACGGGAGGGGGGCCAGACGCATCTGCCAGAGCAAATAAACCATGAGCTCGCAGATCCGTCAGGTTCCCAGGCTAGGAACTATCTGGAAAAGCCTGGAATGTTGAAATGGACAAAGTGCAGCTGGGGATGAAGTGCCTCGCCCAAAGGCATCTCAACAGTGGAGGGAGAGGAAGAGTTACTCATTCACCCTGAGTTTCACAGCCTGACTGGGATTCAAACCAGCAACCTTCCAGTCACAAGCCTACTTTTCTAACCTCTATGGGCGTTTTCACACCGACAGTTCGTTTGCTCTGGTCTGAATCAGTTGATGAGTCTGTAAACTCGGAGCGTTTCCCCCTCGGTTCGGTTTCTTTTCACACGGAGAAAAATCCAAGCGAACCACTACGAACCACGAGAGAACGTTCACTCCGCTTATCGGTCAGATGTGTCTGGGACGGGAGCAGGAAAGTGAATACAGGAAGAAGGTCCTGTTTTCTGGACTAGTGCACAACGATGCAGTTTAACATGGAGCAGCGGCAGAGTCGGCATTTAAAGAGCCCCAAAAGTCCCGAAAGGCAATTTTTTTTTATCTTGTGTGCACAAGATAAAAAAAATATCACCTTTCGGGACTTTAGGGGCTCCGTAGGCATTTGCTCATAACTGTTGTAATTATCTGGGCAATATACCAGGCAAACAAACCTACCGGCAGAACGCCGAATGCACTTCGCTGAAACGTCCTGAAAACACTAAACTACTAATACTACACAGCTGTAGTTGGGTCGGATCGAGGTCGGATCACGTTCCCACCACAAACAAACCGCTCCAGAGTTCGTTCGGGACCGGACCGAGACCACGTCCTCTAAAGGGTCTCGGGGCGGTTGTTTTGGCCCGCACCCGAGTGCGATTACTGTGCTCACACCTGCCCAAACGAACCGCACCATAGGGGGGAAACGGACCAGAGAACGATTTAACCGGACTAAAAGCGCAGGTGTGAAAACGCCCAAAGTTACTGGTTCCCAGTGCACACCAGTGATATCGGTCTGTCAGAATCAGGTACAGTAAATGTGCGGGAGTTTGTCTTGGTGGCCTTGATGCAGGGACGTTTCCACCACTAATGTAGCAGAACGAGCGCACACAGGCACCGAGACACAGGGATACTCGGGCATCGTGTCTTACAGTATGGCTGCAGTTGTAGATTGGGGATGCTGAGCGTCCCGCAGTCCAATCATTCAGTCTTTGCTGTCGTGTTGATTTTGTTTGTGACTTTTCTTTCTGCCTCCAGCACACCATCATCCCACGGGGGTCGTTGTCTCTCAAGGTGCTGGCAGAGCTGCCTATCATAGTAGTGCTGATGTACCAGGTGAGTGGTTTACTCCCACCAAAGTACACCAGATAACAACTGCACACAGAGACGTGACGTGTGGTAACATATGGGTCAGGAATTTGTTGGAATATGTTGAAGAGATTAATTCTAAAAAAAAAAAAAGAAAAAAGAGAGATCTACAGGGAAAGTATGGAAATGATTTAGAAAATGTCCATGTCTTGAAAGGTTTAGGAGAATACTTGGAAAAGCAACATCACGTTGCTTGAGCCTGTGATATATTATGTATGTCATTAAAGATTGGTAATATTATCAGCCGGTGTAATTGGATATATAAAATGAGAGACAAAAGGGGCGCTCGGGTGGTGTAGCGATCTATTCCCTCGCCTCCAACACGGGGGACCCGGGTTCGCGCCCCCGTGTTACCGCCGGCTTGGTCGAGCGTTCCAACAGACACAATTGGCCATGTCTGCGCGTGGGAAGCCGGATAGGGGTTTATGTCCTGGTCACTGCACTAGCGCCCCCTCTGGTCGGTCGGGGCGCCTGTTCGGAGGGGAGGGGAACCGGTGAAGCTCCTCGCTGTCAGGTGAAAAGAAGCGGCTGGCGACTGCACGTGTATCGGAGGAGGCGCGTGCCAGTCTCAACCCTCCTCAAGAGCGACTAGAGGGAGCGGGTCAGCGACCGGGACTGCTTAGCTAAGGGGTACAATTGGATGACCAAAATTGAGAGAAAAGGGGAATAAAATAAAAAAAAATAATAATTGCGAGACAATGCTTCACTGTCTAAAAGTAAAGGTCTTGAAAAATGTGACATTATAAAGATAAATGTGTCAGAAACCTCTAAAAAGTGACTACTGCAAAAAACGAACCTCTTTTTTGGGGGAAAAACATGAAAGTTGGCTATTTAAATATTTGCACACCAAATATTAACATTTTTATGGATTGACTCGTCTGTACTTTTAAACGATGGGAGTCATGAATTTCTAGTAATATTTATTTTTTCCTAAAAAATGCATATAAAAAGTTTTTGGAATGAATCCCTTCGGCTGTATAGATGTGGACAAAATGAGAGTTAGTTCATCATCAGTGGACATGACGTGTGTGCTCTGTCCCCTCAGCTGTACAAACTCAACATTCACAACGTGGTGTCCGAGTTTGTCCCGCTCATCATGAGCACCATCATGCTGCAGGTCTCTCCACAGGCCAGGTGAGACCCGTCTGTGTGTGTGTCTAAATGTATCTGTGTAGGTGTGTGTGTGTGTGTGTGAGTGAGTGACATCTTTCTGTGTGAGTGTGTCTGAAATAGCAGTGTGAGTGTGCCTCCAACAAATTTCATTTTCACTTTGCAGCCTCCAAAATGAGTTTGGGCACGTTTAAGAGAATTGATTTTTTTTTTTTCTCCCTTCCTCCCTCGCAGTGAGTTTGTTGATGGCGTTGCTCGGCACTTTGCCTGCCAAAGCCTGAGTTAAAATCCATCTGGGGAAGTTAAAATTGTAGAAATTGGCTTTGCAGGAGGTAAAACCTCTCGGGGCAGGAAGAGGGTTGCGTTAAGCATTCCGAAAAGGAAGGAAATGGAGCAGAGTTAATTTAAAAAAAATGCCTGGCCAGGCTCTGGCAGGTATTGAGGACATTTTTTCCTCCGGACGTACGATAACAGCTCTGGCGCAAATAAACAAGTCAGCCATGTAGAATCGCCTTCACCGTGTACACGCTCGTAGTTTCAACCTCATTAATTGCCACCTAACTGCAAGCATACACAATCGTAATTACCTTTGATGGGACTAAATGGTGAAATGGTTTTTGTATGTGACCAACGCTGTTTCCATCGCAGGCAACACAAGCTTTACAACAAGGAGCTGTATGCCGACTTCATCGCTGCTCAGATCAAGACTCTGTCCTTCCTCGCTTACATCATCCGCATCTACCAGGTAACCTGCCTGACCGCCGAGTCGCTCCAGTGAGCGAGGGGCAGATTTGACATTCCTGAGTTGAAATTGCCTTGGAAAGTATTTGCTCTCGGATCAGTCCGACATGTTGTTTTGGCCTTTTATTAAATGGTGGATCTCGGCCAGTCGGTGTCGTCCGGTGCTGATGTGACGGAGGTTTATCCCCGACCACAGCTACGTAACAACCTAAAACCTGCAGTGAAGTTTTCTTTTATAATCCGCATATTTATTTATTCCTTTAATGTCTGTAATCTATTTCCGCTACCGTTGAACAGGTGTGGCGAGTCGCCCTGCCTTGAAGGAGAGTACTGGTGTCGTTCAGAGTTACAGAACGTTAACTACTCTCTCTGTGTAGTTTCTCCCAAACAGCAAGCTTCCCTGAACAGCATGCGTTGCAGTATGTTTGGGTTTTCGCGTCACATGATGGTGTAAATGCTGTTTCTCACCCTGCCAAGGATACAATTCTGGGGAAACGCTGAATATTTGAAATTTTTGGCATTAAAACGGTCAAATAAAAAAATTACATATTGAGTGTTGGCTCAAAATATCAGTGTCGGCCTTTAAAAACCCATGTTGGCCGAACCCTAATGTGCTCCCGTACTTTTTATGTACAGTAATTGCGCCTTTAATCATACTCTCTGTGTGTGTGTGTGTGTGTGTGTGTGTGTGTGTGTGTGTGCGTGTGTGTGCCCTGTCAGGACCTGGTAGGGAAGTACTCTCAGCAGATGGTGAAGGGCATGCTGCAGCTGCTGTCCAACTGCCCTTCAGAGACCGCTCACCTCCGCAAGGAGCTGCTCATCGCAGCCAAGCACATCCTCACCACTGACCTCCGCAGCCGTACGTACACACACACACACACACACACACTAGTGTGACACTGGGTAACAGTCGGGCTGGGTGATACAGTAACAAATATTAGTTATTAGTAGTAAGGATAGTTAGGATATAGGATGGGACATCTGGCTGCTTTTTGGTCCTGAATGAAAGGAGAAGAACCCAGAAGGTTAATTTTGGTTTAATGTATTCTTTACAGTCAAAACATGACAGACCGATGTAGGTTTTCTTACCTTCATTCTTCACATTTCACACTTTATCTGAAATAACATTCATGTCAGCTCTCAAACTGCTGTAGAACCTCCATTTTGATTTGTTGACTGAGTGGTGAAAAGTGAGATCGGAAGA
>OMOV01115934.1:0-11708 GCA_900312565.1 Beryx splendens
CCGCCCGCGCCTCTGGACGCACTTATCCCCCCAGTCTAAAACTCTACTGTGCTCGAAAAACACACGTACTCACACACAAACACACACACACACACACACACACACACACACACACACACACACACACACACACACACACTCACTCATAAAGTGAACTGTCTTTGATGGATATCCTCTGTTTCCACTAGAGAGATGAACACTCAATCTTACACACTTCAAGCCTTTAATCTCTCTCTCTCTCTGTCTCTGACACACACACACACACATACACACACACGCACACACATGCACACACACACGCACACACACACACACGCGCACACGTGTGTGTTGATATTTTCGCTTTGTGATTCACACCTTAGCTTTACACCTCTTCCTCCTCTCTCTCACGCTTCCTCTGTTCACCTCATGACTTCCAACACCTCTTCTCTCTCCATGCATTCTGTTTTCTGTTGTTCACACAACGTGTTTCAATTACTGTCTATGAAAGAAACAAAGTCTAAGATTAGGCTGTAAACTATTAATGTGTGCAGAGTGTAGTTTCCATAAGCAGGGTTTATGGAAGATGACATGCTGCACTTTAAAAGCTGCACTAGAGTTTTATGGAAAAATACACTATTATCAGCCTAAATCAGCAAGTGTGGCTGCAGCAGATAAGAGTATCATCCTCCCTAATTGAGACATCATAGATTCACCCTATTTTACACCAAGTAGTAATTATTATTTTAGTGTCGGTTATGGTCACTGGCAGGAAATCTCACTGAACAGGAGGTGACAAATGGAAACTTAAAGTAAAAATCAAATCTGTGTCCTAAACAGCAGTGAGTGAGCGCTCCATCCAGAAAGCTGGACTCACCAACGATGGCAGAACCTCTCCACCACCTCCACACCAGCAGACACTAAGAGGAGCAAAAGATTCTTGGGTAGTGAACTCCTCAAAATTCAAACAGTTACCTGTCACCAACATTTCTCAACATGCAAAATTGCCCAGCGCAGCCTTAATTGTCTTGGGCACAAATTTGGAATGAGATAATAATTTTGCACCAGGCTTGGCTACAGTCGAATCTAAAGCTGGTGATACACCGGCAAATTTGACGCAAAATTTGGCGGCAATGAGCATGAGCAACTGGGCAATGAGCAAAGAGGGCAACAGGCAACTGACAAATATGACAGTTGGAGGAGTGAAAATAGGTGAAATAACATACTGCTGCCATCACTGTTATCTTGACCTCCTCTTTTCTACTGAAGATGTAATAATTTAAGGTTATCCACAAAGAATCACAGCTATTATTTCCTAGTTGTGTTTACTATTTAATAGCAGTTGGACCTTGTTGAAAATATATGGGGATGGGGACAGGTCACCTGACCAATGTTCTTATCTCTGATTGGTTGATGTTGAAACCTTGCCAGCCAAGCTTGCTAGCTGTTGCATGCCACAGCCATACATAGGCCTATAAACCTTGAAAAAATGATTAAACTATAACATTTTCAGTATAAAAGAGGAGACGGATGATGGAAGATGGTAGCAGTATGTTATTTCATCCATTTTCACTCCTCCAAATTTGTCAGTTAGCATTGCCCATTACCCTCTTTACTTAATGCCCATTGCCGGCAAATTTCCCCCTAAATTTCCCCAAAAATTTGCCTAAATTTACATGCAAATCAACCTGTCATATCAGTCACATCAATATCTCGATTTCTTTGGTCAGTTATTATCTAGAGGCTTTTTTCTGTGCGTCTGCATGAAGCTTTATTTCTTATCCAGTCATCTCTCTTTCTTTTCTAAAGCTAGTGATGTAGTGGTGAATAAAAAGGTGAGTAAATTATCACTTTCATTTGGTTATCATGGTCATCATAAGACAAACATCCACCAGTAGAAACAACAATCAATTATAATTTCAGAGAAGCCTTTATTAATGCTTTTAAAAGAGCTTATCCTCATAACTTACATCAGGTTGATCTGCCATCAATTTGTCATTAAATTACAAATTAAAGCTGCACTAAGCGGTTTTCCGACCACCACCGTCCAGAGGGTGAGAAAAACCGCACCACATTTGTAAATAAACCACAGTAAAGCTGCTGGACTACGGAGGCCACAAAGTCCAAACCTAGCGAAGGTCCGTGCATAAAGGCTAATAGCTAAGCTAAACGTACCTACAGAGAAGGTTCACCGGGTACCAGTTTCGCTTTGGCAGATTTTCCTCCTGCTGAAGGTTACATGTCCCACATGACAAGTGAAGAGGCAGGTAGCAGGTTTACTAGTTTAACAAGTTTACTCGCTTGCTTCATTGATTCCACCATTATGACTTTTTTTTTCAGGAATGGGACGGGGTAAGGGCCGCTTTTAAACAGCGCGGGAGGAGACAAGCTAGTTTTAAAAAAATGAAAAGCTACTGGATGGGTTTTGACTAAAAGAGGTGCAAACAGCCACAGCTGGCCTGCATTTGTTTATATCATTACATCATACAAAATCGGTTATTGCAGGTTTAAGATTCATGCCAACCTAAAAGGTGGTACATTGAGTTTGGGTAAGTTTACTCTCCACTACATCCCCCTCTACAGCTAATCCATCAGTTGGCAGATGAGTCTTCACTTCACATCCACCATGAATAGCTTCCAATGGTGCCACTGCAGCAGCAAGATGGCATCATTCAGAGCAGCCCTTCCCCTCACTGCTATCATGTCACATTACAGAGAATCAATGCTTTGCCTGGGAGAAGGCAGATGTGCTCATTATGTTTGGAATGGAGTGCTAATCATGGTGATTGTCAAAGAGAGTTGGGGCTGATTAAGCACTGAGTTGTAGGAAGGCTGCTGTTTCTGTTTGCCTGTGTGTTCACACAGGGGAAGCACAATATAACGGAAACACCTAACAATATATGAGTATCAAGTAGCTCAGAAGGAATAGGGCAACTTCGGTCCTGCTTGTCCTGCTGTCATCCTGCATCCTGAACTGTGTGTACTGGCATATTGGAGCTTTCTTCAAAAAGGAAAGCCTCCAGTCTTTGAGAGACGAAGGAGATGGAAATCTACTTCCCATAAAGTTTCAGTGATGTTTACATGTGCTGGTTAGGAAGGCCATGGAAAGAGTTTGACTTCATCCTGCTGTTTATGAAACCAGCATGTATGGAGACCCCAGTGTATCTGTGTACTTACTCCAGTAGATAGCACTATACTATTACAGATCCACCACTATGTTCTGTTACAGTTGGTAACAGACATTCTAGGTTTAAGGCTTTCTCTAAATGTAAACCCGTCTGGTCTGGATGGAGGAATGAATGTAAAGTTATTTTGAATGTAAAGTCTTTGAATGTAAAGTTATTTTGCACAAACCACATGATGGTTGCCCGTGTTTGCAATTAGGTACATTCGTGGAATGTAATTTGTTATGTGCAATACACTTGGCACTTTATTCTATTTAGTCTTTTTTTCTCGTCTTGTTTTTTATTCTTGTTCTTATTCTTGTAATTATTGATTTTATTTCAAATATTTTTTTATCCTTGCACCTTTATTTATCTTGCACTTTTCCATATGCCACTTACTGTGTTCCCTCTGTCACTGATGACTGTGCAGTATGAATGTGTATATGTTTCGGTGGACTGTAGAAACTGAATTGCCCTTCGGGGATAAATAAAGCTTTCTGTATCTGTATCTGGAAAGGCAGAAAGACTCATCAGACCAGATTACTTACTCCCATTGCTCATGGCTCCAAGTTTTGTGCTCCTTCCACCAGGTTATGCATTGTGCGTTGGCTTGGATGCCAGCTTTATGAAGCTCATGGCGTACTGTTTTGGAATCACAGAGGTGTTAATTGAATTCTATGACAGGTTTTGAGTCTGTTGTTTGACGCATTTAGCAACTATCCTGTTAAGTGTCTATCTATGTGTTAAGTGTCTATCTAAGTGTCTATCTATGCTTGTCAGTGAACTTTGACTTGCAACTACTGTTCCTCTTTGCCGATACAGCTTGTCTGTGTCTATGTTCTTATGATTTTCAAAACTGTTAGCTTAATATGACTCCATTGTAACTGTGATTTAGTTCCTTCAAAGTTCAAGTCCTTTTTCAGACGGTGTTTCTGTTGTTTTGTCCACGCACTGTGTGTAAGGGAGAGGGTCCGAGCTGTTTGCGTGGGAGTGAGAGAAGTCGCAGCCAGTGGCAAGGAGAGAGGGATGGAGGGATTAAAAACGGTGAGAGAGGTGAGAGTGGGTATTGGTTCTCACAACCCCTCCCTCTCTCTGACCCGTTAGGTGTCCTTCCTGATGCCTGTCTCATCTCAACAGGTGGTCAGGACCCCTGGTGCCGGTCTGCCTAGCATGTCTTTAAATAAAGCCCATGTCTTAGCAGCTGAAAGGTAGACACACACTACAGGATTTCTGGAACTCAGTGAGAGCCGCTGATACCATCGGAGCCAAAACACAGCAGCTGAATGAAGAAAGCATTTGGGAAAAGCTAGGATGTAAGAACAGTGTTACATCACTGAATGTAGGTACAGAATAAGCAAATTATCAGTGGAATTGACGAAAGCTTAAAAGACACCTACACATATAAACACAGATAAAGGAAATTACCTTTCGGATGAGTTGTTCTGCTCAAATTAATCATCTGAGCTCTGTTCCAGGAAATGCTGTCTATGCTCAATTGGTGCTCTGCTGGGCAGAGAGCGTGACCGAATGGTTGGAAACATGGAGGGAGGGGAAGGACTGGAACAGACTTTCTTTTGAACAACACAAAGGATGCTGAACACCTCGTAACTCCATTAAAATTATCTCTGCCGTTAGTCACCTTCTCTGAGACACACACACGTTTGTATTGCTAAACTTGCGAGGGCCTGCCATTGACTACATTAATTCTCGTAACGCCTAACCCTACATAACCTCATCTTTATTCTATTATTATCCCTGAACCCAAGTCCTAATCCTAAACTAAACTTAATTTTAAAGAAATATGATGAAAACAGGTTTCAGGTGGAACAGCTGGAGTTACGCTTTGAAGGAATAGTTTACCTCAAAAAGAAAATTCATTTAAATGAAAAGACATTGTTGGGCCACACAGCGAGTTAACCCCCATAGTTCCATCTCAGCCTTCTCCCATGTTAACACAGCCATTTTTTCTTACAACTACAAAAAATGTATAAAATGTTTCTAAGTTCTAAACAGCTTGTGCAGCATAATCCAAGTATTTTGTATTCAAATGATTGTGGACCACACCACACTCATATGATTATGGCCAATGATCATGCAATCAATGAGCCTAGCAGAAGTCAGTGTCAGTTTATATAATTATGGTTATCAGTGCTACAATTATGTGTAGTATTGTTGAGGACTATGCATTATGTCAACGAAACCAGCAAACTGAGCCTGAAAGCCAGAAACAGAAAGATTTACAACATGAACCCTTATTATATTATTAAAGCTGCATTAGGTATGATTTTTACTGCCCCATAGCATAAAATAACCATAATATATCTGTGTGGGTTGATAGAGTTGTTGATCAATACCAATGACTCAACGATTTCTAGGACAGGTGCCGAGATTTATAGCTTTCCGGCCCCGTTTTAGAACAAAAACTCCCCATACATTGGAGACACTTCCAATCTTCTCCACCTCCTCACACACACACACACCTACTGGCATTTTCAGCTGCTCAACGATGGAGGACGGTGCTATGGGCCAGCGCCTGGCATTGCAACACATTTCTATCCTCGAGTCTCACGAGTCTTGTGAGTTGCTCAAACTGCAAGAAACGTCTGGGATTCATCCCCGATAGGAGAAGGAATAAGGTGGGTCCATCCATAAAGTGGCCAGTCCAATCAGTTTTGAAGGCCGATCCAAGGTGGGCATCGTAAACGAGGTGCAGTTCAGTGGAAACTTTCTACTCGTTCTATTGGTTTATATAATGTAAGGTGGCAATGCCCCTGACTGTAATCACACTCAAGGTGAAGGAGGCCAAACGTTTCTCGCAATGTGATCAACACGTGAGACTCCACTGATTGAATGCATTTCAGCTACGAAGGCTAAAAAGCCCCATTCTCCTCATTTGTGTTTGCATGTGCATGTCCAACACTCTGTGACAGTGAGATAAAGTTCTCCTAGGATTCAGACCACTCAGTCATAGATTTCCATTGACACAGTCTGCTTCAGCCCCCTAAGTCCCATCAATCAGAGATAAAACTCAACATTTTTTTTTCACAGCTTCATTTTCTCTTTCCCTGTCTGTTAAAAAATAAATAAATAAATAAATACATATATATATATATATATATATATATATATTTGATGAGCAGTTGAGGAGGTGATGGGTAGACTGACTGAATCAATATTTAATCATCCTGTGTGCAGACCTGCCCTGAGACCAGCGAAAATGGACATTAGAGAAGAGGAAGGCAAGGGGGGAGAAGGAGTGAGGAGAGTATATAGAGAGAGTTAGAAGCACTGCTCTTTGCAAAGAAAAATGTATTCTGAAATTAGCACAGGGGCACTTTCAGTTTTTCTGAGAGGTAAAAACTCAGGAGGCACAATATAAAAGTGAGAATGTCGTACCCCTTTGCTCCTGGATATTTCTGCCTTATTTTGTGATTTGCAGAACACAACCAAATAGTCCTCTTCGCCCTGCAAACCATCTGTTGCCTCATAAAAATGTAGCCCAGTACTTTGCAGATACATAAAAATCACCTATCACAAATTCCAATATTTAGCTGCCTCCAGATGGCCAGGTCCAACACATTTGATGCAAGCCACAGATCTCCCAATGGTCAGGAGAAAGATGCGGTGAAAATATATTAATATATAAAAGTGAAAACAAAGCAAAACTCTCCAACACAGCCTGCTACTTGTGAGCACATCTGTAAAACACATTTGGTTGTTCCTGGAACTGGAAGAGAGCCCCTAGACTACAGTATGGAAATGCATAAACATGATTAAATCTGCTTTAAAACCCACAGATCAATAAAAATGCAGGCAAGTACCGATGCTGTGAGAGATGTTCTTCATTAAGAATGCAATAAATATGAGCGCTAATCTCCACCCATGGCACAAAGCTAATAACAAAACTAGCTAAAAGCTAAAAACAAATGCTAATGTGTACCGTGTTCTCTTTGTTAATTGAAGTCTTTCTGAATATGTCTTGAGGGTGTTCCAGCAGAATCAACCACCGCACCAAAATGGTTATAAAATACATCACCCCTTGACAAAATTACATCAACATAAATGCATTTCATATTTTTAGGCAAAAATGTATGCAAAGCACTTTTCCCCCCCTATCAAACGTGGAGAGCAAATTCAACACGTTTATGTGAAAGTATAAAATTCCAATGACAGAAAAATGTAGGTTTGCTTATTCATCCTCTTTATTCAATTGTGCTAAATTTCCTCACTGGCAAAACATATATTCATTCTTCATCTCTGGGTAATACTAAGACATTGTGAATATGGGTGCGTTCGTAAATCCAATCTGACGCTCTACACTGAAATGAGAGCGAGGCTGTTCAAAGAAGTGGCGCGTGCTCTTTTTGTATGAATTAACGAATGGGTCATATGTCAGTTAAAATGGATGAAAGGAAAACTTTCCTATCAATATGTACTGCAATACAAAATGTAGCGTCTCTTGTGCAAGAGCTTGTCGACAGTGAGGAGGATGAAACGCAGGCTACTAACTAGCCTGCCATTTCAGCTGTTCAAACATTCACTGCTCTCCACGCTCTGCCGCTGCTGTCTCTTCAGACAGAGCGCCCAGAGTGCAGCTCTGCCGCTCAGTCTCCTCAGACAGAGTGCCCAGAGAGCGCTCTGCCGCTCCGTCTCCTCAGACAGACTGCCCAGAGCGCACTCTGCCACTCCGTCTCCTCAGACAGAATGCCCAGAGCACTCTGCCACTCCCTCTCCTCAGACTATTTACGAACGCACCCAAAATTTTCCTTTCAAAATTGCTCTAATTTTACGTTTCATGCTAGGAAGTCTCACTAGGACCACGTCCATATAGGCGAACTAGGCAATTGCCTATAGGGCAGCACTTGGCAAGGCGGCAAAAACATTTTGACCCACAAAAAATATATTTTTTGAATAGTTGGCCCCTGGTTGGCCCATATTTTGCCGCCGTGCCAAAGTGCATGTAGTCCATTGCTGAGGAATGTATCAACTGTACCTGCAGCGCACAGCCGCGTCCCTCCCCCGAACTAAACCACTAGATACACTCAAGTTCACCTGTGGCAATGGGATGGAATCAGTTTTCCCAATGCTTTTATAGCATTACAAGTGCTTCTCACCCTCCCCGTTTCAGTTGCTTCAGGATAACTGCTGTCATGACTCTGCTGTAAAGAATTTGGAACCAGGTGCAATACATGTTAATGTAGTTTTAAGGTGTAGGGTGTTGCTTCATACAGCACAGTGTGGTATACTTGTGTTACTAATGGATGACATTTGATTTCAGTTACTGTGCTCTTAAAGAAAAAATAAACTATCATCCTACCATCATTATAGAGCAAGAACTTTTTGACTAGTTTTTCTCTATTCAACTTCTTCATTGACTTGAATAGTAAAATTAGATTAATTAGAGAAATTGGAGAAACATCATTTACTAGAATTTCCAGTTCAATATAGTAACACAAGTAATAGCTAGACTAGCTAGCAAGCTAACTTACTGGTCGACTAAGAACACTATCTGCATCAGAACAAAATGCTTTCTTCATGGTTATTGAGTGAGCAGAAATGGAAAACATAGAACAGTTTGTGGACTCTAAGCCTTCCCTCTGCACACACTATTGTGTACAGTGTCATCTCCGTGCTCGTACGTCCTTGTGTGCGTGCTTGAAAACCACATGTTTTTGTTGTTGTTCAGGGACCTATACTCTGCTATCCAGCGTCACTAGTGGCAGTAAAACTCCATTGTTTATCTTTATTGGATGTACATTTTTCCCACGGCGCAGCTGAGGGTATCATGAGACAAATTCAAGTCAGTCATCTGTCGTTGCGTCATGAAATGGCCTCTAGAGGGCGTCTTTGACTGTGAGATTTAGTGTTTCCCATGCAGAGGCACATAATCAAAAGTTGGTCAGTTTATAGAAATTGATCTAAATTGATCTCTAATGCGCCTGATGTGCGCACGTTGTCACGGCTGACTGGCGAAACTTGGAGGGTAGGACCCAAATGCAAAACCGGTCTGAGAAGTCTTGGTGCAATAATCCGTTTATTCACGACAAGACACAGGAACATGACAGGAACACGACGTGGACAACCCGAGACAATCACAAAGACACGACAATGAACATTCACCAACACAGACCCTAAATACAGACAAGACTAATGACACATGAGGAACAGGTGCGTGGCATGGGGGAAAGTCCGGGAGCTGATAGGCTGGGAGCAGGGAGGTAACGGGAGAACGGGCAGACAAGATCGGGGCTGATGGAAGACAGGTGCGTGATTGAGCAGGGGGAGGGGAAAGTCCAAGGAAACACACGGGCTGGAAACATGACACAGACAGGGGCAAAACATGACACAACATGACACAACATGACACAACATGACACAACGGACGGATCATGACACACGTCATGTTTGTCATTTAGAGATGCACAGACCAGAAGACCAGCAGCACTGCACTCAATCTACTCCCGGTGTGAAAGTGAAATTCCACAATTTGCTCCAAACTCGCCTGTGTTAGTAACAGGATGTGTAGACAGTAACACATCTTCTGCTGCCCTACAAACTTTAACAGTAGGTAACCTTAATACCTTGTAGTATTTAAATAACTTTAGTGGATATATTGTCGCAGTGCTTCAGTACATATTACAGAATTGAACAGGATCTATGCTTGTTTAAACATAATAAAAGGGCCTACTAGAAGACCATTCCCAGTCCTGAACAGTGTTGGGCAGTAACACGTTTCTCAATTACAGTCATGTGTTTACTTTTTTCAGTAACAGTAGTGTAAGGGATTACAATTTCAAATTCAGCAATCACATTACAGTTATTAATCCCAGTAATGCTCTGTTACTGCATTACTTAAACCTTAACTTGGCTATTAGCTAAAAAAGCAAAACAAAAGATGGAGGGTGAGGGTGAGAAGCATACTTTCAGCAGCTGGAAGTATTCTCATTACTTTGAATTTAATTCAGTCAAGGATGCAAAGAACAGTATCGTCTGTTGTAAGCCAAACGCTTTTGCTGCCCAATTTATCAAAGCATCTGACACAGCAACACAGCAATGTGAAACATAGGGAAAAACAACCCGACAAGCAGACATCTACTGCCAACGCCGAACGCTAACGCCCAACTAAACAACAAAAGCTGGATTTCAGAGCAGGACATGCTGGTGGACAGCTATTCAGCAGATAAAGAAGTGATGGTTTATTTGATATCAGGAGGATATGGGATTGAGGCCCTCAACCGTCAACATCAAAACATCATCAAAAACATTTACATGAAGTCCAATACCCCAACCCTATCTAGCGTGCCTGTGGAGCAGCCGTTCAGTTTAGGAAGTTTGGTGCTTGGATCCAGAAGGTCAGACTGTCTGACAAGAAGCTTCTCTTTATGAGATACAATTGTTTCAGTGAGCAATAGGCCTATCTTAATAGGTCAGTAGAGAGATAATGAATCGTAATGGAAAGTAATGTAAAGAGTAATGTAAAGAGTAATGTAACGAATTACTGCTCCTGTAGAGTAATAAGTAATGTGATTACTTTTTAAATGAGTAATAACCAAAGAGTAATTGATTACATTTTCCAAGTAACTTGCCCAACACTGGTCCTGACAAACAGCAGAACTCAAGGCAAAGACATACCTGGTATATAGAAACTCAGCAATTCAGCATTGCTCCCATATCTCAGATGCAAATGCCAAAGATAAATTAATCTAGCCATATTATGCTAGTCATGAACATGCAGTGCAAAGTGACTGAAAGTGGTTACAACTGAAAGGTTGTTAGCGTATTGTACACACACACACGCACGCACGCACGCACGCACACACAAACACACACACACAGCAATGTCTGCTACAATGAAACTCAAAAAGACCACCAACAGAGACTCCACAGTTACATAAATATGCATGTGTATGTGTGTGTGTAAATTTGCATGTGTTTCTGAGAATTGTAATCTCAGTCACAGGGTACAAACGCTTATCTGAAGAAGCCAGAGTTGTCATGGGGACTGATTCTAATCAGTGGAATACCTGAAGCTTCTCTACCATCTCTGGTGACTTCCAGTTCCTGTCACTCTCTCAATTAGCTCTAACGTTGTGTCTGTGTGCACGTGTGTGTGAGAGAGAGAGCCTGCACAGACAGAAATAATAAATAGAAACTTTAAGCTTCTCTGTTAAGCTTTCATAACGGTCTAGCAGCACATGACCTCTTAACGTCTAATCTGCGTTTTCCTCAAAGCTGGAAGTAAGAAATTCATGCGACGGCTAATGTGAATTAGCTAATGTAACGTTAGCTAGCTAGTTAGCACAGATCATTAAAAGTGCAATTTTATATTTCAAATTTAGTTTGAAGTTTAGTTTGACCATTTACCACACAGCTTTGAGGAAAACTTGCTAGAGTTTCCTACTTGGAATTCCATTACAAAGGGCTGTTCCATTGCTGTTTTCCTGGTAGAAAGTCAGAATTTCTGAATTAGCGACGGGAACGCAGCATTAGCGGCTGCTAATTTCACATCTATAGCTGTCTTATTTTTGTCCCTAATTACAAGCATGCAGATCGGAAGAGCACATG
>OMOV01115943.1:7501-19207 GCA_900312565.1 Beryx splendens
CCTGCAGGCTGGGCACTGGTTCTGGAATTACAGTCTCCCATACTGAACTAAGATTTGTAACATTTATCTCTACAAAATCCTTTTCCCCCCCTGTCTTAACCCATAATGGAATTCACACCCTATTTAAATAATTAGTAGAGGTCACAGATACATTTAGATAAATAAAGAATGCAATCAAACCAACAATTATTACAATAATGTTGGGACTTTTGGTGTTAATGGGTCTTAAATGGTGTAATTGCACTGAGGAGCATGACACAGATACATACTGTGCTGTAGCTCCAAGATAATTATCTCAGTCTCATTATCAAACCTGTTTATGATTCTCCTCAGTTTGTGTTTCGTGCCCTAGATGGCTACGATGCATGCTAAAAAAACTAGCTGGGCGTCGACGTGCTGTCATGTAACAACCATGAGAAATGTGATGCCACTGTAATTCAATAGCATTGTTCAACTAAATGTCAACTAGCTGAGACCCCAAATCCTATTTCAAATCTCAAATGAAAAATGAGTCTCAGCCCCAGTAATATGAACATGGAGCAGAGGACTTAAAGACATCCTGGCAAGGTGTTTCATATATTATCATATTAAGAGGATTATCACACTGAGAAGATAAACAAGACAAGCCAAGAGGGATGTGGTGAGTTTATCTGCTCCAATGTGAAATTCATTCAATCCATGTACTTTAGCACCTGTCTTTTAAAAGCATATTTTCACCTTGGTTATGAAATCATCTTGTGGTTTTTAATTGAAATGCATGGGCTAACTTCTGAAGGGGTAATTGCACTGGGTAGAGACGTTGTCCTGGCTGGGGAAAGTAATCCTCTCAACTCCTTTAATCTGTTGAGGGAATTTGCCCTTCCTTTTTGATCTACACTCTAATAATGGATGAGATGACTGCCCCCGCACCCACGTATACACCGTATAGATTTTTGAGACTCACAAGTTAACTTGTGTACTAAGTCAGCAGGAAAATACATGTGGTCAGTGACTGCTCTGGGAGATTATAGCCCTTGCCATCCATTGCGAGCGATCTCATCTTGTATATGTGCATCTCATGGCACAGATTCAGTTTCTGCAGCAATGCAGGTTTTCCCCCTATCAGTACTCCAGATCATATTTGAATTCACACCACATAATGTGTGAGCTCCACTCTGGATCCCAGGCGTCATCATGGGGGCTTTGTGTGCTTCTGTGGAGACAATGCAGGATGCATGGGAATCATCCATCTCCTCTGACCCCATTTGAAGCCCAGGAGAGAGGGATTGCTTGAACTTTTGCTGAGCCAGTAAAGTGTTTCTGCATTGGAATGGGAAATCCGTGGCCACGGAATATGTTTACTATATGATCAGCAATGGATGTCCTTCATTTTGCTTATAATGTAACTTAATTGACAAGTTAAATAAGATGACATGTCATTCCCATCAAATGATGCTGGCGTGTCTTGGGCCTTTCAAAGTTTGTCATTTTTATCTACAATTAGAACACCTTCATCAGACTACCAGTGCAATGTTTTTACCTACCAGAACACAAAAGCGTCATCAAAATTGCCCCAAAGGTGTCTGAGATGTCATGTTTGAGTTTAAATGTTTTACCCTTAATTATAAAGCTGTCATCAAGGCAATCAGTGTCATTTGTAAGGATAGCTGGATGTGTGTAGCAGGTTTCGTGTCGTGTGTAGGTGTTAGTGCCTATTCTGGCATTCTGGCCTTTGCCCATAGTTCCCCCATCGGGCCAATCAGTATAATTTTTCAAAAGCCGGAGCAGAGTGTCAAAATACATAATCTCTCCAAGTTTTGTCAAAAACACCAAAACAGTTCAGTGCTATCTGAGATATCAGCGCTGTTAGATATCATGTTTGACAGACAGACGAACAGACAGACAGCGATCAATAGCGACGCACCCCACCCTGGCCCGCCTCACCCCCCGGTTTCATCGTGTGGGGGACAACTACAGAGAGATAAGTGGGGTATAAATTTATAGTCAAATTCTGTTCCATCCTTTGATTTACTATAGTATGATTCTAAAAACCTAGTCAGTATGATACCTCACCTAACACACACTGCTCCACAGCCCGCTGTTTCAGTCCAACACTTTGCCATTCTAGATAGGATTGATTGATATCCAAAGTTAAACAGCAGGGTAAAGTGCACAGCCAATAATCGCAGCGTGCACAACCTTTTCACCTTTCTGGCCCTTTTGGATGCTCTGTGACAGCCATAAAGAAGTCTGTAAAACAACTGCCAGTCTCTGTGACCTCCTGCCGGAGACGGTTCACAGGGCTGACTTTCTCACCCAGTGGGCACGGCTATTTTATCTCCACGGGCAACCTTGAGAAACGAATACCAAAACGGAGATACTGAGGATGAGGAGGGAACGAGAGAGAGCACGAGACAGAAGCAGACAGAGAGTGAAATAGTGAGTGAGAGAGCATGAGAAGAGGTGGAGGGAAGAAAATGACTTGGCAGTCACCCAAGTGGATCATTACCTTCTGGTCCACAAATGTGATGTAGTGGAGAAGGTGAAACTGATAGTTTGGAAATGAGAAGAGCGCGCTGGACTGATACTTAATCATTACCACCACTGCACCATGGCAGATAGTGGCTCTGGGCTTCAAGGTGTTCTCCCCTGATGTTCACTGGAACAGATCGACAAGCTTGTTCTCCGCCTCTAAAGGGAGGAGTGTGGCGTGAAGCGATTAAAAACACACTGCCCACTTTGTAACTGTCCGCTAAGCGCTTATAGGCCAGGCAAGAAAATGTTTGCACTCTGTTCCTAAACTTTAGTTTGATTTATTAACACTGTGGTGTAAACGCCGCATGTGGATGCACCATAAATGCACATTACCACATGAAATCGTTCTTGACTGAATTCCAATACACAACAGGGTTTTGATTAATTTCTCGAATGACACTACTAACCAATGGTTTAATATACAGTACATCAATCTGTCTCAAATGCTGTATGCTCTGACATGATTAAATATCATAGCTCCACAGCCAAGGATGAAAAAAACATCATATTGATCTTTTATTAATGGAAACAGCCATGATGATGCAACGGTTATCATTTCTTCTTTCCAGGCAAAAATGAGCTAAAATAAGAATCCAGGAACTTTTACTCGTAAGCCCACTTAAGCGTTTCCCTGATTATTCAACAGAAGTAAGAGTCAAATGAGATGTTTTTGATTCAATATTCTTGGATTACCTTCCAGAGAAGATGTCAATGATAAAATGAGAGTAGACACCAGCGCTGGTCCCAGTGTGGAGAAACGGATACCAATGGACTGCTCCATAATGGGTTTCTCAAAGAGGGTCTTGCCCTTAGCCCAAGGTTGGCTCAATGTGAGTGATAGCAGCATCAGACTCACTCACCTACTGGACACTGGGAAACTGGAGCTCAGTTCAATGGAGTGATCACACCCATAGAACAAATTTAGGTTTCTGAGAAATGGTGAATTTAATACTTTAATACTACCCACTTTTACAAAGCACTGGCTTTGTTAACTTGTTAGCAATTGTCATGTATGGCATTTAAATCCAACTGCATGACATTTAAATGTCAAATATATTTTATTAATCTTTTGACATTCCAGGAAACAAGAAAAAATCATGCAAAGCTGAGTGAACAATATTTTTTTCTTTTTTTTACGTTTGCATGCGCCACTCAGTTTGTATACTAATAACAGCTGTTTTTGCATTTCAGTATTGTGTGGTGCAGTGTTTCTGCATGTTTAATAACTAGAATAACATTCCTGAAGTGAAGACATTTTATGACATTTAAGCGATGTGCTTAGGGGATGCTCTCTCCTAATTAGTTACTCTATACTGCTCTGTCGTGTCCAGAACAGAACATTTCATTCCCTTGTTTATTCAAATGTTGTGATCCAGTGCTGCATCAGTATGTGCAAAATTTAGAATACACATTTTCTGAACTCTCTTAATGTAGCATCCATGTTGTAAGTACATAATGTATAATGAGAACTTTGTCAAGTATATGCAGATTATTATTGTGTACTTAAAATACAGCACTAACACACTGGAATAAAGGCATTCTACAGTGAAGTCATTATGACCAGTCAAGGCAAGGGAAGTTGATTTATATAGCACATTTCATACAAAAAAGGTATATAAAAGGTATATAAGACATTAGATAAGAAACACAGAAATACAGAATCAGTCTGAACTTTTCCACTGGTGTCAACTGTCATACAAGATCGGCCCGTACTCGCCATAACAGTCATCAGACCCCTCTCCCTGTATATTACACAGGCAAAAGCAGCACATTAGCGTAATGCCTCCTAATATCTAATAAGTGATCTGTTACCATTTAAAATATTTTGTTTGCATTTCCCAGACTCAAACAGACACTTAGACATTTCATCAGCCTCACTTGTAATAAGATAGATGATGGTGCAATCTTGAATCTATGCAATATTGAAGAAACAATTTAAGGTGTAAGACCGACATGTACGTTTTTTTCCGTGCAGCTGTGGTAATAACAAGCACAAAGAACATCACTGGCAGGTCTGCGCTCCGTCGTAGCTGACAATTCATTTAGATATTTCTTACTTTAAACATCAAAGAGATGCCGCATCCAATATATAACCCAAATTGGGTGCATGCTGTGCTTCTGGATCAAACAGATTGTAGCTGAATGCACGCAGCAGTGAAATAACACACAACTGCAGCATCTTGACGGACGCTTTTGTATCTCCTCCATAATTGATAACATAGGGAGTTATGAGTCCTTGGCCTTTGATTCTCAGAGACGACACTGGCTCTCCATTTCTGTGCAAATTCCTTTCATCTGACCTAATCGATGGTATTTCTCTAATGATGACAAGAATGACGAGTTAAAGTGCACAGAGGCAGTATTAATGGATGCATGGGCGCCCTCACAATGCTGATCAATACACTACAGACACCCTTTTGTCGGGAGAAAATGACTTTGGCTAGCTACGGTGTTGTTGTTTGTTTTTACTTTGCTTTAGATATCTGTTTAAGGGATTCTTGCCATTGAACTGAAAAGCAGCAACCCAAAGTAAGAGGTTATTTTATGGTTCCTTGGGTTTGGCTGTGAACCAACAGCAAGATAGAACAATGTTGCTCCCTTAAAAGTCAACTTTTGCTTACAGTCAGCTAAAATGTTATTGCAAAGAATTGTGAACCTCAATACATGGCAGCTTGAGAAATGGCGAGATTTAAGAAACAAAAGTACAACAGTGACATAGGTTGTTATAATATGCCAGCACTTTTTCTGTTACTCGCAGAAATGCAAGAGAGGGGAAAGGGCCACTGCAGTTTAGACACTCTGCACTCTCACTGCACTCGATGCCGTTCCTTTACTATTACTAGCTATTTCCTCCCCTCACAAGTCTCAACCACTGGTTTTAAACCATTTGAAAATGGCATGTGACAACCCTCCACTGGCACTGGGCCAGCGCTAACCATTCAGGCAGCCTCCATATGTGGCATCTTCACTAGGCTGTCAAGCAGGAATGTAAAAATCACAAACTGATGTCTACTGAATTTCAATTAATTTTGAAGACAAGATTGATTACATCCCCTCCTCATTCCCTTGCCAATTTTTTTTCTTTGCCCGTTCTTACCTAAACCACATTGCCTTTCTCAGCTTACTGTGACCTCCAAAAATGTCACAACCCAAAGCTGTCAACCGTAAGATGATTGACGGACTGAAGGTAATCAATCAGGGTAATACCGTTCCAATATGAGAGCGATTTATTTTTAAAGAGTCGGACAGTGTCTCGGATTTCTTGAAGAAGAAACAGTCAGAGTTGTTTTTGTTCCATTCCATCTGTCTGCGTGTCTGTCTGTCTGTCTGTCTGTCTGTCTGTCTGTCTGTCTGTCTGTCTGTCTGTCTGTCTGTCTGTCTGTCTGCATGTCTGTTAGCAGGAGAACTCCAGAAGCTATGTACTGATTTGCATGAAACTTGGTGGAAAGTTTGGTCATTGGGCAAGGAAGCACTGACTAATTTTTCACACTGATTGGCCACAGGGGGGCATGGTAGTGCGCGTGGCTTCTCATAAAAAGGCATATAACTTCCAAACGGAGTCACGCAACACCATGAAACTTCGTGGCCTATCAGCAGACAGAAGAAGGGGCAAACCCTCCATTATTGGACCAATCAAACAACATGGGGGCACTGGAGAGCTCATATAGACATAACCGCCCAGGTTGTTTCAGGTCCAACTCATAAAACTGTGTGCATCTCCTGATGTGAAACAAGTTGGTAAAGTGGGATGGAATACATTTTTAACTTTTGGTGAAAATACATGTGGAACAGCCATATTTTGACAATTGCATAGCATTGGCAGAGATATGCACTCTACTGAGTGCCATCTAGTTTTACCATATATTCTGATTAAACTTTTTTTGATGTAAAATGGGTCTGCTTTAAAATTAAATAAGCCTTGGTTCATGACATTTAGTAATATTTTTTATGGAACAGTAACAGGAAACTCTCCAAATGAAACTCCAAATGATTATGTGAAATTCATCCACAATCTCTTCGTCTTGCAAATCATTTCAAATTCAATTTCAGTTTCATTCCAAAATTGGATATCCACCATTTGAAAAATCCGACTTGTTAAATGATCCTTGGTATTAAAGTAAAGCAAATTATGGCTTACAATTATTGTTAAGAGTCATCTTAAGACCTTTTTATCCTTGAGGATAGAATTATCTGTGTTTTTGAAATATTTACGGTAACCCTTTATTTTACAGTCTGCAAATTACCTGGTATTTACCAGGAAACTAGATGGTAAGTTATTACCTAGTAAGTACATGGACACCTACCAAACTAGATGGTAATGGAATCTAGGTATTAGTAAAGTACCCATAAGAAAAGGATAGTAAGTACTAAGTTATTACCTAGTAAGTACATGGACACCTACCAAACTAGATGGTAATGGAATCTAGGTATTAGTAAAGTACCCATAAGAAAAGGATAGTAAGTACTAAGTTATTACCTTGTAAGTACATGGAAACCTACTGGGAAACTAGATGGTAAAAAATATGGTTATTAAGAAAGTACCCAAATATATGGTTAGTAAGTACTTAGTTATTACCCAGCATATTACCCAAATATTACTACTATATTACTATAGTACCCAAATATTACTTACTAAGGAACACCCCAGTATGTACATGGAAATACCATAAGTTTCATTGTTCTTTCAATACACTGGTGAGTTCCAGTTACTTCATATACCATTTACTGCCAGTCTGAAAGTGTCCTGTTGTTGCTTGATGATGTTTTCAGGAATCAATCGTATCAAAGTTTCATGCTCTTAGATGGTTTGATGAACTGTCATTAATGTACCAGTATCATTAAGTATCATGTTCTTTCCCGGTACTAATTTATTAGTTTTTGTGTACTAAATATACTAGGACTGTAAAATAAAGCCATTCATTCATATGTCCCTATAAATACCAAGTACTTTCTTATCAAGTATACATAATCTACCTTAAAATGGTTGCATTTAATAAACTCAAAGTACCATGCTCTTTCTTGGTACAACATTTTATTCCAAGTAATAATTTAGTACTGGGAAAGAACATGGCACTTTGAGTTTATTAAATCCAACCATTTTAAAGTAGACTATGTACTTGGTAAGAAAGTGCTTGGTATTTATAGGGACATATGAATGACTGGCTTTATTTTACAGTCCTAGTATATGTTTAGTACACAAAAAGTAATAACTTAGTGCCGGGAAAGAACATGGTATTTTGATACTTTGATCAAACCATCTAAGAGCATGGAACTTTGATATGACTGATTCCTGAAAACATTGCATAATTACCTCTGACACATCATCAAGCAACAACAGGACACTTTCAGACTGGCAGTAAATGGTATATGAAGGTAAGTAACTGGAACTCACCAATGTATTGAAAGAACAATGAAACTTATGGTATGTCCATGTACATACTGGGCTGTTTCTTAGTAAGTAATATGTACCTACTGGGTAATAACTAAGTACTTACTAACCATTTATTTGGGTACTTTCTTAATAACCATATGTATTACCATCTAGTTTGTAGGTTTCCATGTACTTACTAAGTAATAACTTAGTACTTATACTATCCTTTTCTTATGGGTACTATACTAATAACCTATATTGTATTACCATCTAGTTTGTAGGTTTCCATGTACTTACTAAGTAATAACTTAGTACTTATACTATCCTTTTCTTATGGGTACTTTACTAATACCTGTATTGTATTGCCATCTAGTTTCCTGGTAGGTGTCCATGTACTTACTAAGTAATAACTTAGTACTATAGCCAGTTCTTTTGGTACTTTCCTAATAACTATATTTTCTCACCATCTAGTTTCCTAGTAAATACCAGGTAATTAGCGGACTGTAAAATAAAGAGCCTAACTAAAGTGAGATTATGGCGAATTGCCCAGACCAGCTGCAAAAATCTGTGTTGGGGAAGTGACTGAGGTGTTCTCCTCTGCGGTGGCCTGACTCCCCCAGAATGGTCCAGTGCAGCTGTTCAGTAGCTGCTGTGCAATACAAATTAATGCTGCAGGCCGTACGTATTACAAATGTGTTCTTTGCTGACACGCCTGATTAAATAAAGTTATGTTAAATAAGGTAAGATTAAATAAACACCTAAAACTGTTTACCTGTTCACCTGTTTGAAAAGTACAAACACGCCGGCCTGTGACTGACAGCTGACAGAGTCAGCAGCACACAATTTCCCCACGTCACTGTCAGCCGGCTTAAAAAACACAAGGAAACAATCCCCAGTAATAGTTTCTTTACCTGTTATTCATGTAAACCTCTAGACCAACAAAATCCAATTTATATCAAACGTTCAACGACACATAAAGGGCTTTTGTGTTGGAGAGTCTTGCAGAGGGGAGAACCCACCCTATTGTGTTCATTTTCACTATCTGCCCGTAGCGCGGCACCAGTGTTTATATTCAAATGTGACTTGTGGGTATTCTCAAAGGGAATGCGGAAAGAAAACAATGCTTTTGTAACTACGAATACACATTTACTCTGCATCTGTTTAATGCTGGCACACACTGTTTTGGTATAATATAGTTGCATTATATAATCTTTCTTCTAAAATTTTGATTCGTAAACCGATATTGCTTTACAGAGTTCATTTAAGCAGCATGAAAAAAATCATTAATTCTTTCACACATTGTAAGCCCATAGGCGGGTCAGTCGTTATTATCGTTAATTTCACATTTCACCCATAAATAATCAAAGAAAACGTTGGTCTTTTGGACAAATTTGACTTTATAATTTCATAAAGTTGAATATCAACTTAGCAATCCAAAGCATGAAGTTTTCCCTTCCAGTGAAATGAAGTGAATTTGGCCCAATCAGTCTTCATGGTCAGACATGCGTAGAGCCATCTGATGAGCTGCATGAAGGTGCTGTAAGATAAGATTGACAGATAAGATGGATGGATATGAGGTCTGTTAATGAAACAGATGTGCATTTTAATTGGTTCAATGATATTTGTCAGGCATATGGGGAGTCAGGCAGTTTAAAAAATTAGATTTTGAAACCAATATTGCTTTTCAGACTCCATCTCGATCATCAGAGTGAAGTGGTGCAGCAAGGCGATGTGTGAGCGATACGTGCTGTTCCCACTCGCCACAGCACTGCAGTTTTAATCAAGACAGATTATTACACCTGGGAAAAGTTCATCACCGCACAATGGCGTGAAATAGGAGAGAATATCAAATGAGTCTTTAAAGTTTGAGTCGGTTATTATAGGTTTTTGAATGCTACCTAATCTAATGCAAGTGCAGTAGCATGACCTAAAGGGGGATACCGGCAAATGTCAGCTTTGAAATATGTTATTTCTGTGTCTTAGACCGGTGGTTCTCAACGTGGGGTCCGGGGACCACCAGGGGTCCTTGATGGGGTTCCAGGGGGTCCCCAGAAAGTTGAATGAATTGTTCAACTTCAGCATAATTTCATTTACAAGAAGTTAACTCAATTAGAGAATGTAGAAGAATGATGAGTTTCACTGTTATCTCTCTACCTACAATACAGATGGGATTTGGGTCTGAGAGGCTAAATCTCATCAAATGGGAGTACGTGGCTCTAATGTGAACTAAATTAGGGATCCTTGATATGAAAAAGGTTGAGAATCACTGACGGTTTGGTCTGTAGTACTTTTATGAAAGTCATTTGGATATAAAAGATTAAAATATATTAATCCCCTGTCATTCTCTTCATCATCATATACCTAAGAATACCTACAGATACTCTAAGTGCTTGCTGTAAATACAGAAAGTGGCAGTAAAAATATATAGTGCTAAACATAAAATTCTATGCTACACGCTGTCACAGAGGCTTTCAACCTTTTCAGCTTGTGATGCCCAAAAGTGATACTTAGTTATGACCCACTATTGCAGGTGTAAATATACGTCAATATATGAGAGACTAGGTTGAATGCTCAATTAATGTTTTTATCGATAAAACAGAAATAGAGTTTGGCGTAGGCTCCGTGATGACACGCCTCCCGAGATGAAGTTAGGAAGGCATCAGGAATGCAGTAGAATTAATCTATCCAATCAATCAATCAATCAATCAATCAATCAATTAAACATTTATATGTTGTATTTTCACTGCTGAGAAATGGGTATGGTTAGTAAATGGTTTAGAATTGAAAACATCCAAAAAGAACATCTGGGCCATTATAAAGTTGCAACTGATGTTTACAGTGCTTGGAGGCTGTGTGAAAAATGTACTTCCTCTCTTCAATCTATTCAAATATTGATGGATTTGTTTTCTTCACTTGTGTGTACATGTAGGCTATATTTTAGCTGACCAGATATACCTGGTTTGAATACCAGCACAGTGCATCAGAGCACTTGAAATAAGAGAGAAATTTACCTGGGCGGCTTTTACTTTTTCTGGGTGGGCCGCCCATATATAATCAATATTTGAGTGAGATAGAATCAAAAAGGTGATATAGCAACTGAACAATGCCAACGTAACACTTTTCATTTATGTAAGAAGCACTTGTTAACACTTTATTAAGCATTACAAACATCAGCTGCAACCTCATAATAAATGCACACCTACTGTAATTCTTATTTATGTTTTATAAATCATTTATTAATCATGGTGACAGTTACAGTAAGTATGTATTCAAAAGTGATAAACCTTGAAAATAAATTATTAACAAATTGTTAAATAATCACATTCTCAAATCATTAATTTAACCACATATAATTTATGATTGTTGGTAAATAATGTAAGAAATAACTTATTTCTTAGTTACCCATTAAAAGATAAAAAATAAATATTTCTTACTGATTAATTTACCAAGTATTAATGATTACTGTAAAATGTATTTCAAAGAAAAAAACATTTATCACCAAGATCAAAAATATGATGAGAAATTTGTATATTATAAATATATTCTTTTACATCCACATAAACCGTCTTGCCAGCCCCCAAAATCAGGTCATCTGGCCCCCAGGTTGAGAACCACTGTGCCATCAGTGCGATCCATATCATCTGTGGGACATTTATTGCTCAATTTTATGATATAACTTTGCTGTAAATATGAAAAGGTGTTGCGTGGCATCACGGTGTGGATTAAATAACGCTATCAGGCGGTCGAAGGAGAATTAACCTTAAGGTGTGGATATAAAATCATGTTGACATTTTTGCAGCTTTATATTACATGGACGGGTT
>OMOV01116056.1:8878-19497 GCA_900312565.1 Beryx splendens
TCCGACCTTAATTACGCTACTTCAGAGCAGGTATTGCGTTGCAGGTGGACACTGGAGTTGCCTTGCTCAGAGTGGCATGTAAGTGGGATCGGCCTGGCCTATTTGGCAAAGAGGAAAACGAGTTAGAAGAGTGGGAGATAGATTGTCAGTGGGGTAGTGGGTGATCGTCGGGACAGGTATACTGTTGAATGTGTTTTCCTGGGAGACGGGGAAAGGAAGCCTGTCCCAGTAGGCTACAGCTCACCAATATGAGAGTCATTATTCTGAGCCCGGTTCCTCTGCCTGAACTGATTGTGTGCTCTAAATCAACCGGATAAGCGAAGCGGACATTTATTTTGAAATTTGAGTTTTTCGCCTGCTGGAGCGACATTCAGGAGAGTCAAGAAAATGTGGTCGACACCAGCTATTTTCCTGGTGTGCATCCTTTTTGGTAAGTACAGAGTCCGAGAGGTGTGCTGTAACTTGAACTTGTCTGAATCAAAGGCATAATCGACCCATATTATAATATAATTTGGAAATGACATGACAAATGATAAAGAACATTTCCATGGCATTAACGGAATTTGATTAATCACATCCTATATGCGTAGCCTGTTGAGTAAAAAGTGGTGGAGCTGTATTAACTGTTCATGATGAGTAAGGACTGCTTGTTGCAAACTTTAAAACATTTGAGTTTTTCTACAAGAGTAGGCCTAAATTTTTATTTTCTCACTATAAACAATAGGAAAAAAGTAACTTGTATTTGTCATATCACATCATTGAGCCTGTCATTTTAAACAATTGTAAAAAATGTCAAAATAGGACCAATACTGTACAAAGTTTCACACCAAAGTCATAGTGATGGTGAGCCTATACTAATATTTCCTTTTTTGTATTATCCACAGGGATTGTATGTGATGTGAAGCAGGTGTGCTCGCAAACCCAAATGATACAGAGAACTTCTGATGAGTCCATCAAATTAGACGAAGACATCCAGAAACTTATTGATCGAATTCATTCATTATCCAATGAGCATAAAAGTACACATCCAAGGGCAAAGAGTGGCACGAACCTGAAGCCCGAGCCCAATTCAGAGGAGGCCACTTCCCAGCCCGGTCCCTTTTCCATATTGGAGAGTGTTGACTTGACTGCATATTATGGTGTTCTGAGCAAATTGTATGCAGTCTTCAGGCCAATGCTGAGAGAGAGATTCATGGAGAACCTTCCTAAGACATTAGTTTGTATTTCGTCTGGGAGAGAGGACTGCGGACTGGAGGCAGAACTGACAAAGGCAGTGTGTCTGGAATTGGGTAAACCGTTTCTGACTTTCCTGTCATCTCTGAGATCCCAGACATGCGCTCCACTGAGGACAGGCAGCAGCGATGAAGAGCCAGTTAGCTTCCTGAGATCCTACCTCAGGGTGGAGGAACTGCCCACGGTGGAGCTAAGTGGTTTCCCGGAGATGTTTGTGACTGCGTTGTCAAGTCTCTCTCTGTCTGGGAATCTGATGTCTACTCTGAATAGCCTCGTGGATGTGGCTGTGACATATTTGTCAAAGATCTTGGTGAAGTTACTCCAAGCACCAATGGACTATGTAAAAATAGGGTTACAGTTTGGAATTAAAATCCCATCCTTAGATGAAAGCGAGTACTGCCACCAAGGTAACAGTTTATTTTTCAGTAATATGATGTTTTAATGTCTGTAAAATTTTGTGTGTTTTGCTACACCATATAATATATGCTACAATTTTGTGCTGCGAATGAAATTGTTTACTTGCTTGTTCTGTAGGGGATCTCAAGCAGCTCCTAATGTGGTAAGCCATCGCATGCAATCCAACAAGGCATTTTTGTAAATGTCAGTTATTCAAAGAGCGCTTAATCATTTCCATATTTATTGAACATCTATTTTGTGTAGGGGATTGAACCACAACGTGAGCTGGTCCTTTGGTAACTCAATAGTCGACATCTTCCTGGCTCCAGAAGAGCCTCTGTGTGGCTACCCTGGTCCAGAATGCCAGAGCCCACACAGCGTCTCCTTCAGCCGCACCTTTGAAGGGGGGAATAACGACAGTGACGACGCCCAAGACATCCTGTTGAAGTGCGATCGCCGCAATCTGGCCATGCTCAATGACACGCTGTGTGCTGACATCATTGCGAGCTCGCGAGAGGGATCCTCCACATCTCTTCTCGCCTTCTGCCAGGCGCTGAGCTCCCTCACACCTACACAGTTAGAGCGGGTGTGGAACAACGCCTGTTACGCTATTCAAGCTCTGGCATCTCCGCTCCTCAGCAGCAGATCGTTGGACTGCAGTTTTGGGGACCCAACACCTTCCCCTGTTGTCCCCCCTCCCACAGAGACTCGTCCCCTCCCTCCTCGTCCTCCTCTCCGGGTGGCCAGGTTGGCCCTCAGCCACAAAGAGCTCTTCTGTAACTACGTCAGCTGGTCAGGAGGCAGTGAGGTGGACGCGGGCCTGGTGACGCTGTGCAGCGATAATGACCGTGAGGAGTTTGTGAGGCAGGTGTGTAACAATGGTGAGCTGATGAAGGAGCTGGTGTCAGACAAGAAGAACAGCTGGCTATGGGGATATTGTGCCAACTCCTCTGCAGACCCTGGGTATATGGTGAGTCAGTCGTGCCGCTATGAAAGCTGGATGGCCCAGCCCATGGTGCCGGTGGACTCCTCCCTACTGGCCTTCTGCTGGAGTCTGGACAGTGACAGGCTGAAGATGCTCATGTGTGAGAACTGGGATTTCTTCACCATGTTATTCTCCAACCCTGAAAATACAGCGCTGATTCCTAACTGTACAGGGATGTCACCACCACCCATACACACCAACATCGATACCCTTGTGGATGACTCTTGTCGCTACTCGCAGTGGCATGACGTGATGCTGATCACCATCGACGTCATGTCGCTGTGTATCCGCCTCGATCCTCACGGATTCGTTACTGAGGTTTGCTCTAACACAACCTTTCTAAATGAGCTGCTGCGTAATGATGCGAATGCCTGGCTTGAAGAGCACTGCGCCACCTCACTCAGCACCCTACCCACCGACCCGCCCTTGGTCTTCAACATCACAGACTGGTGTGACTACCACACATGGGTGGAGCGGCAGATGGACCCTTCAGTGGTCGGCCTGTGTTGGCAATATGATCAGCTTGCTTTCCAGAAGAATGTCTGCTGCAACTTGCCTCTGTTTGAGAAGCTGACGCTGGACCCCCAGAACACGTGGATGATGTCAGCCTGCACAGACAAGGAAACCATAGAGGTGATACCACAGGTTGGTATTTTAGCTGGATCACATGGATCTATGTACCTGAGCCCTATGCGTCCTGTATGCACAATAATGCACAATAATTACATAATGTTATCTTACAATCCACAACAGTATTGTATTTGTATTCTGATCTTGCATTCATAATTGCCTCTGCCTTAGGTGTGCAAGTACTCAGACTGGACCAAGCCCATCATCGTGGACATGACTGAGCTAGCTCTCTGCGCTGAGCTCGACCCACTCAACTTCACCTCCAAGGTCTGCTCCAATGCCACAGTTCTCCAGAACCTCCTGGCCAATCTGGACAACACCTGGCTGCTCCAGCACTGCGCCAACCTTTCCAGTACTGGGGGACCTTCTGCCACTAATGGGTCAGAAGGAGATGGCCTGATGGGATTCAAGCCTTCAGAGCAGTGCCAGTACTCCAGCTGGGGTGTAGCCCTTCCAGATGCAGCACTCATGGCTCTCTGCTGGGATTATGACCGGGCCAATTTTGTCTCCTCTATCTGCCCTAATGCTAGACTTCTCTCGTTGCTGGCCCATGAGCCCTCTAGTGTGTGGGTGAGCACATTGTGTGTCACCTACACCAACACTACCAACAGCACTACTCCAAAGTCTCGGCCCTGCCTGGCTAGAGAGCTGGTGAGGCGATTCAACTGGACCTGCTCTGCTGACTTCACCTCAGTCTGCCGGCCGGGGGTCGCTCCGTATAAGGGCCTACAGGTGATTCTGCGCTGCTGGTTGGAGGCTATGAGGCCCAGGGTGGAGGAGATGCTGACTCAGCGTATGGCTACAGTTTTGGAGCAGGCCGCCAGCATTACTGTGGTGATCTTGGTGGCCTTGGAGGAGAGCCAGATGACCTCACTGCGCATCACTGAGAACATTAGACTCAGCGTGCTAGAGTCTGTTGTTGTCTATCTTGAAAAGGAGACCAACTTTGACAACAAGAGGATCCTGCTGCAGTGCTTTGGGGTAGGCATTTGGATTGTACAGCCATGCTTTAAAAAAAAAGAGAACAAATCAATCAAAATGTCAGTATGTTATTTTTTTTACAAGTTTTGCCTTTGGGTGATTGAATGAATGAATGAACAGGGAAATCTGTTGGGGAATGAAGGCCAATGAAGTAGGTTGCAGTGGTTTCTTGGAGTCAGATTAATTCAGACAGTCTGAGTAGAATTTCTTCCTCATCTTTTATTCAGAGATGGGCTTACCTAGTCTCTCTGGAGAACAATTCATGGACTTTATATTTTTTATCTAATTAATCATCCATATCAGTTCCCAATAGTGCTTTTGTCTTGTAATTGACCTCTGGTCTGCGGCCAAGCTGCTGCCGGTGTACGGTTACACTCCTGCCATCGATATCGACATAATAAATCTCTTCCTCTGGCTGTAATCTCAACTGGCTGACACTGGATTTGACAATTAGAATAACATGTCAACATTGACTTCCAGATTATATGGCTTCCTTGTATGATTGATAGTGTCACAACTGTTTATCTGTGTTTGTGTTTCCCCTCTACAGAAAGTGCTAACCAGCTTAATGCAGACAGGAAGGGATGTGACCAGTGACGGATTCTTCCTAATCAAGGTGACATATACCACACCCTTAATGATGACTCAAAGTTTTTCCATTGACACCCTACATAACTGTGTCTTCAAGATCTGTACATATTTGGTCTAACATATGCATTCATGATTTCATGTTATTCGTGTTTCCAGGAGTATTTCCGTATCCCGCTGGGCAGCTTAAGGCCAGTGCTCAGTGCAGTTGACATCACCACTGTCAGGCAGATCCTTCAGTACTACAGCAGAAACAAGGACACTCTGCAGGTGAAGCAGCTGGCTCCATCTGCGACTTACTTAGTTACTTAGTTTGATCAGTGTTGCAGTCTGCTTCTGTTTCTTCCTGGTCTTTTTTTAGCACTGTGTCTCTGTGCTATAGCCTCTGTTTAGTCTCAGTTGATTACACAGTACACAGTAACAGTGTGTCCCACTCTTACTGAGACAGGACTTGTGTTTGCTTCTGTTTCCCAGCTGTCAGATGAGTACTTGTCCACCATGGTGTCAGTGCTGTTCCAGACCCACCTGGTGAAGGATGGTAATCTCTTCCCTGAGCTGGCTCCCCTGCTGTCCAAGGCCAGTCCTGCCGACATCCAAGCTTTGCCTCCACTGCAGAACAACATCAATGTGTGAGTGACAGTGCTGTTGTGTGTCAGCTAATCCTTAGCAGTGTTGGGCTTAGCGCTCAAAAGAGTACTGTGTCACTCATTTCAAAAGCAATATAATTACTCCTGTGCACTGCTGTGTAAATGATCAGGATAGTCAAATAGCACAGCACGGCAGAAAGCAGCACAGTCAGAAGAAAGAATTTAAGTATCTAAATTACACATATCTGCATACATGTGCACACTTAAGAATACTTAAGATTTTGGGGCGCTGTCTGAACGGTATTTGAAGTAGAATGATTTTTTTGTACCTGCATACAATTTAAAATTGACAGTAATGTTCTTGTCATCCTTTTGCGCAACAAAAACAATGTAGTGGGAATACTTCCACCTGGGAAAAGTAAAGGTTTCGGCCATTTTCATCTAAGCTACCTCAGTATGTGCCAACATATTAGTATAGTATAGTCAGCTGAGAGGAAAATTAATTATGATGGGGAAAAAAGTGGTATATAGCTTTTGGAAAACTCAACTTTCAGAGCCAGCGATAGTAAAAGTAACCACTTTTATTTGTAACTGTAATTTTCTTACTGAAATCTAAATAATTAATTACACTACTTACAGTACTAAGAAAAGTAATATACAGTTGGTTTCCACTTTATGTACACCTCCCCATTCACCACTTTATGCACAGCTTTGACAGCGTGCCGCCTATGAATAAAGAATTAAAGCATGTCAGGGTCAAGAGGTTCAACTAAATGTAACAATGTGCAAGACGTGTGATTTAAATGACTTTGAATGTGGTATGATAGTTGAGGCCAGATGCGCTGGTTCCAGCATTTCAGAAACAGACGTCCTCCTGGGATTTTTGTGCACTACAGTATCTAGAATTGACAGAGAATGATGCGATAAACAAAACACATCCAGTCAGCAGAAGTCCTGTGTGGAGGAAAAACATTATTGATGAGGCAGGTCAGAAGAGAATGGCGAGCAAGTATGCAAATAACAGCTCAGTACAACAGAACACAACAACTTGTCTAATCTTGAAGCAGAGGTGCTGCAACGGCAGACGACCATGCCTGGTTGCACTTCTGTTGGCTAGGAACGAGAATGGCAGAAGAGTGGAAAAACACTGCCTGGTCCAACAAATCCTGGTTTGTGGTTGTGACATGCCAATAACACGGCCAGAGTTTGCCGTAAGCAACATGAACCCATGGATCATCCTTCCTGGTGTCAATAGTACAGGCTTCTTGAATCCATGCCTTGAAGGATTCAGACTGTGCTGGAGGCAAAAAAGAGTCCTGCCCAGTACTAGATACTCAATTTTGATCTTTAAGCCGCATTTGTCAAGAGAATGTAGTGAACAATATGATTTATTGCAATGGTGTACAATCATGCTCTCTCACTTTTCTACACTTGCTTCCATCTGAACACACCCCTGGTGTCAGGCTTCTGCAAGAAGTGATGTGTCATTGTGCCCTGAGGAGTTAGGAGCATGCATTATAGATACAAAGTAAAGAAAACTAGCTAGCTGGCTAGATTTAAATCTACAAAAGCCATAATTTGTGTGCAGGTATTTGCTGTTGAGTCAACAAGAATGAATCCCATAGGTAACAGATGGCCACTATTTCCATTAAGAAACAGAACATAAAGTCTGTATTTTAGTTTGATTCAGGTATGCTATTACAGCAATCTCTGGAGCAGTGCAGATGCATTCCCATCCCAGTCCAGTTTAGGTCTTTACCATCTGCTTCTAACAGAGTACAGTTCAATACAGTTTGGTTTGCAGACAGGATTTACAGTAAAAGCACACACAAATAACACCTAATAAAAACACAGCACATAACCACACAATAAAACATAAAAATCACCACAACATATTCCATGACTGGACAGGGAGTCAGCAGCTCAAAACAGTGCAATAAAAACTAAATTTATAATAAATAAACTGCTTATTTATACATGAGATGCTACATCAGATTCCTGTGCAAATGAAGCGATCTGTTTGCAGTAGCGGCAAATGAGTCCCTGGTTCCTTTACCCTTGAGTTTAGATACTATGAGTACATCAGCTCAAACGTTGCTAGGGGGTGACTGGGACAGTGGAGAATGGCATTGGCTTGTCTCTCAAAGATTTAATTTGTGCCAGACACCAGTAACCTTCCTGGTTACCAAGCTCCCCAGTCTGTTTTATTGTTTAAACTTAAGCTGCCAAATGATACAAAAGGTTAAAACAGATTCAGTAAAACTCTGATAAGATCATCATTTTACCACACGGGTTAAAACTATACATGAGACCATTGCATCCAACTGAGACCTGTTTGTGTGTATTTATTTTCCTCTAGGAGGGAGACCATTAACAGGAACCTGCCGCTCATGTCTGTGGAACAGCGGCAGGCGTTTGGTCAGTGGTACGACCAGGCTATAAGGCCCCACAACATAACCGGAGGTGGTCCATCAGTCATCAGGGACACCGGTAACCTGATCGGCTACCTGCCCTTCCACAACTTCCAACACCTCTCACCTGCTCAGGTATCAGCCCTCTGAGCTCTGACACCTGGCTGGGAAACCCGAGAAGCCGGCGCTCTGTCAGTTCGATTAGCCCCGGGGCTACTTGTCACACACTGGTCAAAAGCATAGCCAGCCACCTCCTTCTCCGTCACCACCATTGTGTCTTATATGCTTGAGCTTGTAACTGATGTTCAATAAGTAAAGATAGGAACACATGAATTAAGAATGGCCCAGGGACACAATGGTGACTGACCTGTCAGAGCTCGCATATGAATACAAAAGAGGGTTTTAGGAATGTATCGCTCATATGATAACGTTCAAGGGCGTGAAGCAGCAGACAGCTGAATTATTCTTTTTTTTCTTTTAAAGATTATTTTTTGGGCATTTTTCTCGTTTATTGGACAGGACAGTAGGTAGACAGGAAAGGTAGGTAGAGAGAGGGGATGACAAGCGGCACGGGCCGGATTCGAACCCGGGCCGGCCGCGGGAAGGACTAAGCCTTTATGGTACACGCTCTACGCCGCCCCAGCTGAATTATTTCTTATCTCTTACATTTTGACCACCGGTGAACTTGAATCTGTGACCTTGTTATTGCCATTTTCAAATAGCACATAGTTACTTATTTCCAAAATGTGTTCAATGTCACATTATATTTAGACAAAATTACTACAATTGTATTTCTGCCTCAGGATGATTTAATGGCAGTGTTTTGTGTTGTCATGTATCCCCAGCTGTTGCAGGGGCTGGATGTGCTGCAGATCAACTCCCTGACTCTCCTCCAGCAGCAGTTTGTAGCTCACAGCCTCATTGGCACCTACGGAAACCTGACAACTGATCACTTCACCAGGTCAGGAGCTATGGAGACACCTCAAACTCTCCTGTCCATGTTAACAGTTTGATTGGCTCAATAGTTATGGCCTTTCGTAAATGCTTTAACACCAAGACAACCCACTGGAAAACATATTGTTATATATTTTGATTTTACATTTCTGAGTACATTCTTAGTGTGTAAGTTGAAAGTATTAAAGTTGTTATATACATAGCATTAGCATTTAGTGTTTTGGAAGGAAACCCCTCATCTGCAGCCGGGTGTGTGTTGTTGAACTTGTGCCTATACTTTTAGGCTGGGTAAACTGACCTGCCTGACAGAGCCGGAGGACCTGCTGGTTTACAAAGACACTGAGGCCTTCTCAGTCATCCAGGAGAACATCATGACCTGTGTCCGCCAGGGCCTCAGCCTGCCCAGCCACATGGTAGGACCAGCCAAGTTAATATGTGCTGCCTTCATTGTTTTTCATGGTGTGTTTTTTGTGTTAGGGATGGGACAATATATCAAAATTCAATATATCGCAATACAAAATATTTTTTTGACAATACATATCGTGGGGCAGAAAAATGAATCACGATATTAGCTACATTTTATTTTGCTGTACTTGCCCATCACAATTTCACAAGCTCTCCATCAAAATTATATTATTTGCACTTTGTAATGCCATTCCTAGAAAGATTTATGACTAAGAAATAAAAGTAATTCTGCACAGACTTTGTTGTCACTGAGCTTTTATTTTTTACATTGTATCGTGGTTGCACCGAATCATCAACCCCATGTCACGTACCGAATCGTATCGTAAAATAAGCATATCGTCCCATCGGTGATATATATGTAGGTGTTGGTTGGTGTGTGAATGTTACCATTTAACACATTACATTCTCTCCATTCTCTCCTGTTCCTATCCTTCTATGCAGATCTTCAGTTTGTTCCTGAACAGCACAGAGTTCACGTCCCCATCCTCACTCACTTCGGACCGGCTGGCAGAGCTGGCCCCCTTCTTGCCCTGGCTGGGTGTGCATTTCCTGCAGGGGCTCAGCCAATCACAGCTGCGCCCTGCGCTCCATGCCCTTTCCTCTGTGTCTTTCACTCCCGCACAGGTACAGCAGCATGCCCGACCTGTGATGTACACCTACATGTACAACATCTAGGAATTGGATCACCTAGCTCTCAGTAGGACCAGGTCCCATTGCCAACACTCCTATTGTCTATTTGACAAGTGAATTGATACGACTCAGATGAGAAATGTCTGGTGTCAGTAAGCTTTGGTCTAGTCAATCCCTTTCACTACACAAGCCCTAATTTGTCATACATGGCTGGGTTTGCTGGCAGCTGGTGGGAGCTGTAGGCTGGAAGCTGGAACAGCTGACAGGCAGCCAGTCCTCAAGACACTGACCTGAGGTGAGGTGGTGGATGAGGCCAGCACCTGTGCTTTACTGCACCTTCCACTAACATCTGAACTCGATCCTCTTACTTCTACCTCAGCCTCACAGCTGCTGTCTTGCCTTCATATGCCATAAGGAGTCTTGAATAGATTAAAAGCGAGGGGAGACAGCAGGATTGGAGAGGAACAGGAGACAAAGCACTAACCACAAGCTTTTTTACTCATTTGCTATTATCCTTCTAAATGTTTTTCAGGCTGCAATAATTGTAGACAAGTTGACTTCAGGTGACACAGTGAGTACTTTTCTAAACATATGAGAATGTGAGTTCCGTGTGGAGATGCTCCCTACTTCTTTGCCCCTTTGTCCAACATCTTCCTCCTTTCTGCCCAGCTGAGGGCTCCAGGTGTGCTGCAGGGGCTCGGCTCCCTCGTTGTTGGGGTGAAGGTAGAGACCTTGTGGACCCTGACTGCTGCCTCACGG
>OMOV01116057.1:5066-28861 GCA_900312565.1 Beryx splendens
ACACAGCGCGCTCTCTGGAGGAGTCTCGCGTGTATCTGGGAGAGCGCCCACATCTATGAGTGAGAAAACACACACACACACACACACACACACACACACACACACACACACACACACACACACACAATGTACCAAATGCCTCAGTTTGCACCTTCAGTATCTGCTACAGGTGTGGGTGAAGGGATGAGACCAGCTGCCTCTCACCATCTCCAGCAGGATGGCCTGAGTCTTGGCCTCTTTCTCCTTCAGCAACTCCTCCAGCTCCTCAGCCGCTTTCCCCTCCGCATCGTCTATGGCTTCGTCCGCTCCGATCCGGCCGCTCTGCGCACACACAAACCGGGTTATCCAAGCAGTATATATTGATTTTTGACACATTTCTCATTTTTTAACCTGTATTTATCCAAGCAGTGTTTGCTGAACGTGCATGCTCGTCTTCAGGTGATCTGTTTTTGGCTGATTTGGGCTCAGGTGTGTCTTTTCTTTGCTGGTTATATTTTCGTCTATTCCTGAGAGAAAACGTGTCCAGGCCTGTTAGGCTTTGTTATAGGTAAACTTGGAAACTGAAACCTTCTCAGAGCTGGAGATGTGGTCGTAAACTTCAGTATTGCCTCAGGTGAACTAAAAACAAACATGAACGTCAAAAAACTCCAAATAGTTTGAGGTCATTCTACAGTGCTGCCATTACCAGTGGCATCATGCTAGAAAGGAGCACATGCACAGTTTGAGATTCTAAGTGGAGATTGATCTTTTTATTTTCAGATCATGCTCCTGATTTAGAGGCACATGTCACCAGGAGCCCGAGGAAATCTGCTGTCTTGTCGTGCTACTTTGGTTTCAGTAGTTGAGTGAAGGTGACTCACATCTAACTGCTCTTTGGTGGGCTCGGGGGAACGATCAGGCACCGGCAGGTTAGGAGGGTCGTCGAACGGGTCCTCCAGGATCACAGTGTGGTTTATCCTGCAACAACATTACATTCCCGTCACATCCGTGCTCTACCTACTGATCAATACAGGATCATAACAGCATATTGGAGGTCGACCATTGACACGCTCCACTGTGGGTGAAAAAGCCTTTGAATTTTTGGTGCGCTTTGAGATGCAGGATGAGTATTCTATACCTGATATCCTGAAAAGGGACAAAATCCTTGTCAACGAAGGTCTCGTTGATCTTGGCCAAGACATCCATGCCTTCTGTCACTTCCCCAAACACAGTATGGACCCCATCCAGGTAGTCCAGGTTCTCGCCGGTGGTGATAAGGAACTACGGGCAAGAAAAACAGCGTATTTAAACAAATTCAAGATCTCAAGGTTCACAGGTCTCCTCACAGGAGATGCACAAATTCAATACTTTATTGTGCCATAAAGGTAAATTGGTTTGCTGACAAGGGTTACTCTCAAAGCACAATAAAAAACACTGTAAACACAATAAAAACACATAAAATAATAAAACAAATTGCCACAGCATATACCATACGGGAAAAGTTAAGTTACATTAGAGTTCAGTGATCTGTAAATCTGATCAAAAGATCAGATTTATATCCGAGTAGTCTCTGATCTTGGTGTGAAGGTTCATTTTAATCACCTGAGAACCAAACTGGTCGCTTCCATTGTTCACCATGGACACCATCCCCTTCTTCCTGTGTTTGATGCGTGGGACCTTCTCTGCATCGAAAAAGCGGGCCTGGTCCCCGTACAGTTTGCTAATGACATGGAAGAGAGAAAATCTGTCATGGCACATCAACTTGCAATGCGTGTATAAAAATGGGCAAAACTGACGACAATGAAGATAGCTGACCTGAAGATGGACTCTCCGCCGCGGCCGCTCCCAGTAGGATCTCCTGTCTGCACAATGAAATCTCTCTGGAGAGGAGAGATAAACACAGCGCTACAGTGCGTTCAAGACACTGTCCAACCGCCAAGCTGGACGGATAAATTAGTATCTTCACCAGAGCCTGAACTGGGGCACCGAAAACTCTGTGCAGAAGTTCTGCCTCACAGATCACCCTCACGACGGCACTGTCCTCTACTTGGCTTGGAAATGTCAGTATCCAGTTGTCATGGAAACACTACCATATTTCTGGCCTGCAGAACATGTGTGATGTTTCCATGTAGGCTGCTTTTCCACGTTGTTTAAAGCAATGGCCAATACACAGACATCAGCGGACGACAACACCAAAACACTGGCAACTGATGTGTGAAGTTGGACACTTAAATATGAGATGCTGGGGTGTGTACCGAGTTTTTTTTAAAGACAGTTCAAATGTGTCTTAAGTTATAAGCATTATGTAACAGGCCATGCACACACTTTGCACAAGGAGGACTAATACTTGGTCACAGAACAGGTGTACCAGAATTCAGTCAAGAAGATTACAGCACATTTCCAGCACCCCTATTGGTCATTTTTAGGGATGCACCGATACCACTTTTTTTTCAGACCAAGTACGAGTACAAGTACTTACATTTGAGTACTCGCCGATACCGAGTACCGATACGAGTACTTAATAATGCCATTACACTTCTTACAATTACTTCTTCATCAGATATTGTTCATTCTCTGACTGTAATAAATTGTCGTTGTCACGCTCACTCTTGTCTGCGTGCATACAGCGCGAGAGAAGAGAGAGACGCTGTCTCATCTGTCCGCGCGCTGTCAGTCTCTCTTTTCATGGTGCGATGTTATCAGTTATGAATTTGTTTTTCACTGCGAGAGAAAATGGACTTGTGGCGTGAGAGCGTGTGAAAAGTGTCAGTTGCGTGCGTCTCACAGTCAGTGCGTGACAGTTGGCAGCCCTGTGAACTCGCGCGACATTATTATGAATGAAACATCCAATCAGATTTATTTACTAGTAATCGAGTGCGCCGGAGCGCCGTTCCGGATCGTTCCTGCTCACTGCCTCCCTGAATATGTTTTCTTAAACATGGCATTGCCACACAATGTCTCTGGACATTTTCTCTCGCTTCTCCAGCGTTTGCTACAAAGTTGGTTGTTGCTGTTTCCCGCTGCTATTAGCAAACTGCTTGAACTCGGCGTCGTGTTGGTTCTTCACATGTTTTATCAAATCGCTTGTGTTGAAAGAGCGATGTTAGTTTTCGCCCGTCCTCTTGACAATTTTGCTGAGCATAATTTGCAGTCGGCTTTACTTTTGTCACCGTCGTTTATATTGAAATATCTCCACACTTGGCTGACATTGCTCCTCCTCCACCGCCGACCTGCTCAACTGAGAGATGGATGTCACGCGGCTGTAAAGTGGTATCGGTGTTGCTGTATCGGAGCACTTTGATGAGTACGAGTACACGCGCACAGTATCGGACCGATACCCGATGCTGGTATCGGTGCATCCCCAGTTTTGTCTTCTTTTTCATTTAACGGCAGTTGGCATCCGATTTTCAGGTGCATTACCGCTAACGTTACCTACTATGCTGGCATGAGGGCCAGAGGTCTACAGTCCGGTACAGTGCTTCTCAGTCCTGGTCCTGCCGGTTTCCTATCCTAACAGGTAGCTAACTGCGTTCACCTGGCATCCCAGGTCTAAACCTGTCCCTGTTTAGATGGCTAGAATGAACCCAGCTCTGAGTCTTGAGGACTGGGACTGAGAACCAATGACAACAAATATGCTTATAAAGTATAGGATGTAATGTACTCAACAAATGTACAAAGTTTTATGATGATTAGACAATCTGTTGTGCAGTTATGGTCAGAGTTGTGTTACACCAAGCTGCGTCTCAAGTCCACTGATTAATGATGGCAATAGTGTGTATCTTTTACAGATTTTAGACCACTGATGCATCATGCTATGGTCTGGGAATTGCAGTGTTTAACTTTTCACATCTGATCTTTGTTTATATCGCCCCCCTCAGACGAGATGATATAAGGTACCGGATTTATTTTTGTCCCATGTTTCAGATGAATATTCTGAGTTTTTGTTTCATAGCTCTAGCATTTGTTTCAAGAATTGCAAATATATCTCGATAGAAGTTTGCATAGAAACATTGTTTTTACCTGAACATTGTGGATGAGGCAGTAGTTGTAGTATTTTATTTTGCATAATTTCAGAAAGTTCTGGGAAGCTGCAAAAGAAAACAGGACATACAGAAGTGAGACAGTAACGTTAGCTGGTCTAATCTGTAAGTCAGTTACAAGCTACATTTGAGCAATTTCTTAGAACATTTAGCGTTGCTTTGGGATTAGAGAGTTGAAGCTTAATGGTCTTGGTTACAGGGTCTGAAATCGCTTATTGCACGTTTAACTAAACTCGTCAATTAATTGCAAACAAGCTAACAGCTAGCTAGCACCCCTTATTCTGCAGCTGACCTAGATACACATTACCAGTTGCTTGATTAGCAGGCAGTTGGTTGCCGTTAATGACAACAAACGCTACTGTGTGAGAACGACTGCGTTTTCTTACTTGTAGGCCTTTCTTCTGTAAATAAATCAATTACAATATCGCCCAGCGTCGTTTCAAGGAGCACCGCCATGCTGACGTTCCCGTTCTCGCGAGACGAGAGTTCGGGATTACGCACGCGCAGTTCAGACGTGTCGCTCGCTCGCTCAGTCTTTTTTGTTGTGTGTGTGGTGATCTGCTTTAGCTAGCTAGCTGTGTTGCTGCCGCCAAGCTAGCCCCGTAACCGTAACATGAAATGAAGATGGCACGACCAACAATATATACCATCTTTCTGTTGTTCGCTTCAGTTATTTACACAGAGTCGTCGCCCAAGCAATTGAACACGGTAAGAACCAAGCTGATAAATGCCAGTAATAGCAAATGTTTGAACTGATTATTTTTTATGATGGTGATGTTAGCATAACGTTAGCTAGCTAGCTCGGGCTCCTGCGCCAATAACCCCGCTGACTGGAAGATCCGATAATTATCATCGATATAAAAATGAAGTTACTTTTCTCATTTGATTTACAACAGGAAAACATTCTAATTAATGTGACAGCGGGGACATTGGCGGACACACAACTGCAGGAATCCAACAACTTGCAGGTAAATACAAGCCAACTTCCTGCGTATTAAATGGCCAGATGGGTGTTACTGTTTATTATCAAATGCGACGAATCAGCCGAACCGTCATCCTCTTTTTTAATTACGATTACTTGACTTTTCAGATCAATCTGAACATCTCGGTGGATGAAGAGCAGGTTCTGGTCAATGACATCCCGGTGGAGCTGTCAGGGGTGACGAGGTTAAACTGCCAAGCCCTGCTGTGTGAGTGCTCGTCATGTTATTAGTGTATGCGGTACTAAGGGAGGCTCCAGTAGCACTTTTTCACCTCCGACTTTATTCTTTCATTCATGATTTTATGGTTTGCATTGTCTTTTCTCAGCCTCTCCCCAACTCTCATTTATTTTCACAGCACTTCTCTGCCAAATATGATTTTTCTGTGGTCACTGTGGTTTTGTTACATCTATTGACTCCTTAATATTGGTTGCTTATAATGTCTCTGATCTAGGAATTGAAGCTTACTCTACTCTACTTTACTCCATTATACATCACAGCATCAGCTACATCCTTGAAACGTAAAATGTAAATGGGAGGAGAGGAGTGATGTGTGTGAGGGGTTTCTTTCCCCATCTCTTTACGCCCTGTAAATATGTTGGTTTTTATCTCCCCAGTGGACTCCACCAATGGAAGCAGCGAGTTTGAATCCGGGGACTTGGTGTCCACCGTCACCCGGGTGATGGTGAGCCAGAACCGGCTGTACAGCGACTCGGAGGAGGTGGTGGCTCTGCAGGTGTACAGCGAAGTCATAGAAATGGAGGGCAAAGAGGTAAACATGGTGGCGATGGCAGTGATGTGTGATTTTTAAGGCCCTATGAAATCTTTTGATATGATTTCTCCTTGCTTACCGTTTTGTTGTAGATTCAATTTTTACTCATTTTGCCCGTTTTGTTACCATCGAGCAGTGTGTCTGAATATAACATGACAAAAAGTGACACTTCCTCCACATAGCTTCGGACAAAAGCAGCTGCAGTCCCAACAGTGCTGCACTGTTCAAGTGTTACTGTTCATTTTTTAAGTTGCATTGATTGCTCACTCTTTTCCATGTCTTACGTTTTACCAAAACTTCATTCTGTGTTTATGTAGGACGTCTTAAAATCAGACTGTGTGTCAAAATGTACTTTGAAATTGCAGCATATTTCCCAACAGGTTTCACACCATGTTTTTTTGTTGTTGCTTTGCCTCCTTCAGGTCCAGCAGCCTGATATGTGTGAGGTGAAAATACTGATGAGCCCAAATTTCCAGAAGCTCGCTCAGTACACCAACATCTACCCCATAGGACACAGTGAGATCTTCAGGATCCCCAGAGAGAACGACGTGGTCATCACCGATCCACCGAGTCCTAAAAAAGGTAAGAAGCCTTTTTCTCAACCTCGTTGTCGAAGGAGAAAAACGATTTGTCTGCATACTCCGCGTTTCTCTCTGAGGAGGCTCCTCGCTTTACTGACCTTGCGTGAATATTGTAAACGTACACAACCGACGATTCCGACGCTAGACCGTGTTTGTACATAAACATGTTCTAGTGTATAATCTGATTTCACTTATTTTTTTCTTTCTTTCTTTCATCGTAATTAAGATTTCAAGGACACAGGAACATTTATTTTTATATATTTTGGCTGCTTGTAATGTTGGTAATACATGTTTAAGCTTATTCCTTATTGTCCTGTTGCACTTATTGTAAGTCTCTCTGGATATGAGTGTCTGTTAAATACCAAAACTGAAAAATGTTGATTCAGATATTATTACAGAGTACTCCCATTTAGTCTTTTGTGATTTTGTGTGCACCAGCTGAGGACCAGCTGATGTCCCAGACCACCAGCCAGTACCCTCTGAAACATGCCGAGACGACCCAGGAAGAGATCGCCGCGCCGGGAAAACTCCCAGAAACTCCCCTGCGAATGGATCCCGACCTGCTGTACGTCGCCAGGGAAGATTATGACGAGGACGACGACAGGGAGCCGGGCCAGGCGGATCAGATTCAGACGGAGACTCCGCTCAAAGAATCTCTATCATCTTACTCGGTAAGCAAGTCTGACATCAGATCTGCCTGATGACATACTTATTACCTCCGGGTTTGCTTGGCCTCTATAGAGTCGGGACGGTCGCCAGGGGCAAGTGGGGTGTTCCAGGGAGGAATGAGGTAACAGAATAACATTTATGGGTGTAAATACGGACACTGGAACCCATTCTGATACCTTGCACAAAGAAAACAAGGTATCAGGAGTCGCTCCGAAGAAACATGCAAAGGAAAGTTCCAGAGTATTTGATCTAACGGTCTGGGTGTCAAATGTTGCTTTTGTTGGCCAGACAAACACGAAAGTGCGTTCCTCACAGCTACTGATCAGGTAATAACTGCCAGATGATACAATAACATCTCAGAATATAATAAAAAATATCCCTTTTTAAATGAGTCCAAACTAATAAACCCTGGTAATGTAATAACATCACATTATTACATTAACTTACTTACTTCATAAGCGGTATAGCATATTTTAAATTGATGTCATAATAATTTTGTATGTAATAACAATAAGAAGAATGTAATAACTCAAGGAATGACATTATTATTCAATATTAAATATTATTACATCATCAGTTAAATCATAAACATTGTAACGTCATAAAGATTATGACGTCATAATCTCCGGCAGTGTCAAAAATAAGCTTTTTTCTCAACTGCCAAAGAGCGGTAAACTAAAAGAAGTTAATAGGTTATTAGTTGCTCTGTGCTCATGTCCGCCTCCCTGTCCGCTCCCCAGGCCATGTGTCGGTGGGTGGAGGAGGTGAGGGAGCGGCTGAGGCGCTTCTGCTCCGAGTCCCTGCCGCTCTTCTTCCTGGTCATGTGGGTGGTGGTGATCGGTGTCGTCGGCTCGGCTGTCATCGTCAAGATCCTGGACATGTTCTTCCCGACGTGCGAACACAAGTGAGTTAGTTTGTCGTAGCCTGAGCGGCGTCTGACTCCCAGCTGGTGTCGGTTACGGTTTGCGTGCTGAGACATTTCTGACGGAGGGGCGGTATCTCACACGTCGTTAGCACAAATTATTGAAGGCGTCTAAAGAGCAGTAACTGTGTGAGTGGTGAAGCAAAGGTGAGAAAAATAAGCTTATGCTGCATTCACATCACGTTGGATTTACTGTAAATTTGACCTGCTGACTGGGAAAAACCGTTCATGTCAGCCTCCTAGTGGTGAATACAGGTAGGACATGCACAAATTGTGGAAGTGTGTCCACTGATGCCAGCAGTCCATGATGATATGAATCAAAATTATCAGTTATATTCATACTTATAAAATCAACAAAACGTGACTAGTATCTGCTGCAGTTTGTTTATGGTTGGTTTTAAATTAATAAACACAAACGAACGCTTCCAGGTCGTAGCAATGAGACGTCATGCTGTTCTTTCGCTTCTACTTAGGACCTGAACGCGTCACAATCTCCTGACAAATCTAAACCCTATTCATGACATTTGACCTTTTAAATCCCACTTGTAACCCTTTTATCATCTATAAAAAATGTGAACAAATCCATCCATTGGAATATAACCGTATCCATCCAGCCGTATCCGTTGGTCCGTCTCCCGTCTTCCCTGCAATGTTTACTCAGCTGCGTCCACATCATCGACCAGCGTTAGCCCCTCCCCTTTCCACGTCGTCTGAATACGACGAGCACGATTAACTTCGTCTTTTGTTTCCGCAGGCACATTTTCCACCTAAACCCCGTCACTCTCATGCCGGAGGACGAGAAGCACACTCTGCTGGAGAGCATAGAAATCGAGGCAGAAGAAGAGGCAGAGGAAGAGAAGAGGCCTTGAGTTGAGGACTGATTCGCCCGGATCCTTTCCCGCCGGATCCCGCTCCCTCATTTTCACTTTGTTCATATTCGTTCATCCGCCAACGGTTACGGGCCCCGGCTTTCCTCCGACCTTGCATCCAGATCCATGAATCCCACGTTTTTTGTCTCCGCTCAGATTCGCTCTTTAACCATATTACTGATTTGAATTCCACAACTCACGGGGCTGGAAGTGGTTTCAACTGAGGAGCCATAGTTACTAGTTACCACACACAAAAAAAGTAATCTGATTACTCTAACCTGTTAGAAAGCAACACTGGCCAGGAAAGATTCCGGCTGAGTCACAAAGAAAGATGTGAATATGAACAAAAATAGAAAATGAGCAGTTTCGGAGCTGCGTCCAGCCATTCAAGACTCATCATGTCCACAGAGAGAAGCTCTTTCTATATGTAGCAGTTACGTACCAGTCACTTTTCCTCCAAATTGTACCCCTCTTTGAAAATCCGGACGTGTCACTACTGAAAAATATCTCCGAGAGGCCTGCTGCCCGCTGTTCAAGCTCACATTCTGATTGTCTCTCCTCACAGTGCCTCAGCAACTACTTTGATTTGAAAGCGTGACTTTTATTACTCTACGGTGACCATGAATTATGTTACTTTTTTTTTTACTCTTGTCATTGTCTTTCTGTCCATATGATTGGAGAATGTAAACGAGGATGTTCAGGTTGTCTGTATGCACTCTACACGTATAAGACAGACTATCGCTATGACTTTCACATGCTGTATCGAAGAGACCCTGCACTAAAGCAAAAGCTATTTTGATTGATGTAAAATATGTCCGGAGGACATGTCCGCAATTTGAATGTGTATATTATTGTAAATGGAATGTGAAATCTGTTCCTGTCGCATTTTTTGTGTGTGAAAACTGGAGTCCGGCGGCGTTTCTGGTTTGTACATCTCGTACTGAGCTTCGAGGCGAGCGCGACGCGGCTGGTCGTCCCCATCCCGAAGTCGCTCGGGTGTCAAGCGGAACCGTCTCGACTAGTAGAGCCTTTGTCGTTTCTTGTAAATGAGGATTTGGCTTCATGTCTACACGTACACGTTTGTAGATAGATAAACGGAATGATATAAGATGTCACAACATGGCGTACGAGGCCGTGATGTAAAAGTCATGTATTCCATATACGCTTTGCAGTATTGCACCCACTTCGTTAGCGCCTGCTGCTCTTTGGAAACGCTTGTTCATGAATGTTTTAACTTAAATCAATTGTGTGGTTATAATTCTGAGTCTGTGGGACGTTATTTTGACACCGGCTGCAAGTCATTTACGTAAAAACTTTTTACATTTTAGAGATTTGGCCGACATTTTTATCCAGAGCAACTTAAGATGAATGCAGCGAGAGAATCAGGTTCCTATAATAAATTCAATTCAAGAAATTCCCAGGTGACCAATATTACAAGCTATTAACAACAAATATTAAAAAGTATATTCATGTAAAATAGAAAAAGAAATGTTTTTACCGTATTTTTATTTAATTATAAGATTAGGTACAAGCGGTGGAGAGAGGGGGGGTGAGAAGTGTTTCCAAATGGTTTTCATGTTCAGGTTAATTGTCTGATAAGATGTCATGTTGTTTAAGCAAATACCCATAGTGCATCAGTTTGTTTACCTCAGCGGTTGAGGCATGAGGTGTTGGCATAAGCATGACGTTGTTAAGGGGTTCAATTATGCTGCGTAATGCATGACGTGATGCATTAGCAAAAGGTGCATGTTTAGCTGATGAATGCAATTTGCCGCTGTATCAGTAAATAACAAGATTAAAAGTATGAACCTGCATGAAGACGTAAACAGCTCAACTCGCACTGGAATCTGTCTGAAGTTATGACTATGACAAATTTAATACAGCACTTTTTAACAGTTACAAAGTGCTTTAGGTGACACTAAAGCCAACACGGCGAACAATAAAGATGTCAGGCATGAATCAAAAAGTGTCTCAGAAGAATAAAACAGCAGAAAAACGAACATAAAAGAACGTTTCATTTTACTCTTTTGGTTGTTTTTATGGTGTCGGATAAGATCCATGTCAGTCTTTTGTACGCTGTTCTGAAGCGAGACGTTTCTGTGCAGAAATTGTATAAATTACAGCTGGACTGTCTTATTTGGTTCGAAAACCCTGCTGATTAAATGCTTTCCTCGTGACCATGAAAACATTTTATAGTCTGGTCTTTGCCAGCATGCGGGCCCCAAGGTGTCCAGCCTGGACGGGACACACGTTACACAACTGAACCCAACCAGAGCACACAGGCAGGGTTCCTGCATCAGATAGCAAATTCGATATTTCGGTGACTTTCAAGGTTTTGTTTGGTGAAATTCAAGGACTGAAAACTGTTTTTTGGGGTATGACAAAAATCTTTTCTCAAGAAGTGTCTACGTTTCTCTGTCCTAGGACAAAGAAAGAGGAGGCTTATTGATGAAGCTGGATACTGTATTTTAATGAAAACGTACTTTCAAGGCTATCCATCCATTCGTTTTGTCTATAATCCCCAAACTTTCAAGAATTTTTCAAGGCCATCCACTAGTTTTCAAAAGTGTTAAAGTCCTTGTTTTTAATTTTTCTATAATCCTAAATTTTTCCAAGAATTTTCAAGATCCAGTTGAACCCTGCATATGGAGGACAGTTGATGGGGATCAGGAGCCTTGGGAACATCACTGTCTGTAGTCTGGAGGTGAACATCAGCACATCAGACACCTAAACACTGTGATCAATACATATGATCGTACTCACCTGCTTGATTTTGGTCTGACAGACTGACTTGACAGCCCAACATGCTGCCAGTTATGAATATTCATAACGGCACCAACAGTCACAAGACTTAAACACCACGCAGACCTGGCTCACGCCCCTGTGTCGCGTTCTCAAGTCGGACATCTTCCCCTCGCCATCTTGGGCCCAGCGACACACACCGGCTCCGCCACAGAGCTCATCATTCAAAGTGTTTCATGGTCACGTCCTCTTGTTTCCCCTCAAGGTTTAAAGTAAAGTCACATGAGAGACAATCTTGACATCAATAAAGATTTTTATTAAGGTTTTGACAGTGGCTTTATTCATAGAAATGTCTTGTTAGCGTTATGATTGTATAAATCTACAAAAATGTGGAAAGAAGCACATGGTCCCACAGCTCCAAATACAATCGAGTGCATAAAAAACAAAAAGGAAGAGTAACATTGATCGACAGGTAGCCCGGTATTTCATAATACAATGCTACAGACTTTATGACACCTGGTAGCCGACATATCAGCCGGGAAATCAGGAAGAGATGCAAACCGCTCCGTATAATAAAACTGTCAACTGTCAGTCTGCTGCGGAAACCTCGTGTCCCCACTTTTGGCATTTTCCCTACGTTTCAATTACGGTTGATTTTCTCGTACAAGGAGAACATGTTTTATGACTCTGGCCCCGTTGAAAACTGTAATTATCTGCACTGTAAAAATATAAAAACTACGCAAGACACAAGGTGAGAAGACAAACTACTTCGCCTGACAAGGTGACTATTTAGAGATACAAGACTTTTGCAAGACACTGACATAACGCACAATAAGGTGAAGAGGTGCCAGGCGTTACACACCATCTGGAAGATCCATAATTTACAAAAACAAAGTGAAGACTTGACACACAGCCAGTGCTAAACCCGTCGTTATCCAGCCTCACGCCACTTCCACACCCACACCCACACACACACACACACACGACTTGCATTTTCAGCAGGACCCAAACTCTTCGATCCACTTCTCGTACTTCTCCAGGTCAGCAGCGGACACAGACTTGGACACTTTCTTCAGCGCGGACTCAAAGTCCTCCATGGTCGTGGGCATGTGCATCTCGTCCCGGGAGATGTTGCGGATTTCTTCTGGCGTCAGGCCCTCGATCCTTCGCCTCATGGCCATCAGCGAGGCGTCCCTGCAAGCGGCACAGAGGAGGGGTTTAGATATTACACAGGGAAATGAAATGCAAAAACTGGTAGCGGTATATACGATCAGTGACTCGCAGACAATTAGTAAAGGTCAGGGAGTGGACCTTGGTCAGAGCTACAAGTATCTTGGCACTGTGACTGACCAGAAATTGAACTTGGAGCAGCAAGTTGTAAAAACGTCCAGCAGAGATCGTGTTTGTTGTGGAGGCTTAAATGTTTTCAGTGTTACCAGGAAGTCGATGGGGGATTATTTCACAACGTTTTCTTGGTATGGCAGCTTGAATGTGCAAAACAAAATGATTCTGCAGTTTTCCAACGGAGTTCACTGGTGAGCCGCGGCGCCCTTTTTTTGCCGGGTCTTGGGGAAGGAAAGGTCAGCTGCAGACAATGCAGTTCGCCCGCTGTGAGGAGGTTTCCTCTCAGGCCGGAGGTTCAGGCGGAGTGTCTTACTGCAGCCTGAACTTCCCTCGTGGGCAATAAAGTGAACTGAACTGACTGTATGTAAACCCAGGAAAAATGGAGAGACACAACTACACTAATTATTTATCCATACAACAAGGATTTCCTTTCCAACTAACGGTCCCACTGCAATATTTTTTATTTTTTTTGCATTTTCTGTAGAAAAACCCATCAAATGCTTTAAGAAAGCAAAACCTTGAGTGAAAGCAACAGTTTTCTTTATGAAACTGCAACTTTCATAAAGAACTCCAATAACAAAATTAAAAGTCAGTTAACAGAACTTAATTAACCACAACGTTCCCCAAATGCAAATCCTTCCAATTTTACAACAAACACACAGAAACAGCCGTGCATTTTTCCAGAAGGCTCCTCCACAACAAAAGTAAATAGTAAGTGGCAGTGGTGGCGGACAGCAGGAAAGTCTCCTGGTACAGAGAGCAAATAAGTTGTCATTGATTCTTCAATTTTATTTGCTTTTTTTCCATAATTTTCCATCATTATGCATGACTTGGGTGTCTGTGTGTGCATCACACATGATGACGTGTGGACGGGGTGTGGGTGGATACTATAGGTAGGACAGGGATGTGTTTTTACCTCTGTTTTGTCTCTGGGCTAAAATGGAAAGTCTTCAGAAGAAGCGCCAGTGAAGACGGTCAAACGTGGTGAACAGCGTGGAGAGGCGTTACCTGCAGACGTTGGTGATGTCGGCTCCTGAGTATCCCTCCATCTGCTCCGCTATCTTGTCCATGTCCACGTCGCCGGCCAGCTCCAGCTCCTTCAGGTTGATCCTCAGCAGCTCCACTCGCCCCTCGGCTGCACACGCACAAGAGCAATACTGAGCGCAGTTACATGCACACTAACAACCCAGCAGCTGTGTTAATCGGGTTTCTAACGCTGTATTAACAGCCTTTATTTAAGGATTAAGGAAATCACACTGTGCTGTTTCCATGACCATCTGAATAATCTGGGAACTGCGTTAGTCGGACTATGATCGGTTTAGTGTGCATGTAAACATTCTGAGTGCCAAACTTGACCAGTATGGTTAGGGTTAGTCTATGACATGTAAAGCCATTATATTCTTTTATGCATTTATTCATTCTTTTTTTACCTAGTGGATGTGTCTCACCAGGATGTTGAGCATACCACTTTTTGGTATTTCTGTTTTATTGGTCAGCACACAAAGGTGACAGGAAGAAGACAAGAGTCACATGTGTCGGATTAGAGTCTACCGTGCATTTGGTTCTGTGAGCCACCGACCGCTAATTACATTCCTCATTAGAACATTTGGGCCCACGCTGCAATGCAATCATTAAATTATTGCGTACTTGAAGGCAGAGGGATGTAGATCCTCTTCTCCAGGCGTCTCCTCAGAGCCTCGTCGATGTCCCACGGGAAGTTGGTGGCAGCCAGGACCATCACCATCTTTGAGGGGTCGTCGTTTTCGGACGCTCCACCGACACCTGCGCACCAGAGACAAAGAACCATCAGAGACAGAAACAACCATCAGAGACAGAGAGAACCATCAGAAACATCTGAAACCAACGCTTCAGTCAGAGGCCCAGTGCAGTTAAAACAGGAATAGGTGAGACTTAGTTAACACACATCCAAAATGTCCTCACAGACCGGTTAGAACGATATATAAAGACCAATTTTTACAACTGAAACAAACTTGAAAAAGAAAACAAGCCCCATCAGAACACCGGGCTGATTTCTCAAAGCTAAAATGGCGCAGAAGAAAACCTCAACATCAGACCTCTAAAACCGAATGTCAGACGTAAAATGCATTTAAACTGCGTACAAGGCTAATCTAATTGTAACTGCATACAAGAACATCTAATTCTCATGATACCGTCCATCTGCACCAGCAGCTCTGCCTTGACCCTGCGGCTGGCCTCGTGCTCCTCTGACGTCCCTCTGCGGCTGCACATGGAGTCAATCTCATCGATGAAGATGGTAGTGGGGGCGTAAAAACGAGCCTGCAGAGAGACCGACGCAGACTGAGAAACCTCGACTGGTTTGTTTTAGGCTTTATATTTCTGCATTATTAGGTACATATAGGTGATATATCCATATTGATATGTTATTTAGACTAATGCTGAGTCTTAATCTTAATCTGCCAGTGGGGTGAGATTTTTCAAAATCAGATGACATGGGACAAAAGCTGTATTTCCATCAGACCCTAATTCTTCCACTAAAATCTGAAGATTGACTTTGGTGTTCAATAAGACAATTGCAAGGAAATATGACTGCCAACTTGGCCATGTTGCAGAAATAAATAACTGAAATAAATGAAATGAAATCATTCCAGACGTTGCAGACTTTGCAGAGGAACCCTGACGATAATACGGTAATATACGATCTGCGCTAAACATGCAAGGAACCCAACAAACATCAACAGCCATACAATGCAGCCAGATTATTACTTCTACCGAGCGGATATCTGAGGTTTTACCATTTCGAAGAGAAGGCGGACCAGCTTCTCAGACTCTCCTCTGTACTTGGAGGTGAGGGTGGACGAGGAGACGTTGAAGAACGTGGTTCTGCATTCGGTGGCGACTGCTTTGGCCAAAAGTGTTTTCCCCGTGCCTGGAGGTCCCACCATGAGCACGCCCTACAACGAAAACCGGTTTCATTGCGTCGGTGTTATCGATACGTTACAAAAGAAATAAACTAAAAATCCGGTTCGATCGGTACCTTCCACGGTCTGCGTATGCCTTTGAAAAACGCCGGCATCCACATTGGCAACACGACTGCTTCTTTCAGGAGTTTTTTTGCGTCTTCCAAGTCTGCGATGTCATCCCTACGGACACAGCTCAGGTTACACAGGGGCCGCATTAGCAGCGCTCAGGCTGGCACCTCAATCATTGAAGTCATTTGATAAACACAAGGCACATCCTACAACTGTTGCTAGGTGCAAGGAAGAACAAATCACTCTGTCAGAAAGGTAAGAGCCTGCACACGGTCTCGAGGAAAACTGTTTCTGGCTGAGCTGAAAAGGCCAAAGAAGTCAAAACGTCAATGTGAAATCTGTTTACAGGGAGAATCCATAACACAATGTGCAGCAGGGATGCACCAATATGTTGGCAAACTGTCGGCATTGGCAGATATCAGCTGTAAAAGCAATACTGGTATTGGTCCGATATAATTTTTACTGCCGATTATGGAATTTTTGTGACCTTTCTTTTCCTCCTCTTTGTTTTTTCTCCTTTCCTGTGTCACTTAATACAACCGTCAGATTAGCGACAGAATAAAACGAACATGGTCTTTTGTTTAAAACCACTTATCTTAAGATGGGCATGTCCGAAAAGCTCAACTTGTTATGCACATCATGCATTTCTACTAAGATTCTTACAAAAATGGCTATCGGTGTCGGCCATTATGGGTTGGAAACTACTGGATATCTGCCTAAAAAAACTGATTGGTGCATCCCTAGTGTGCAAGCCAATGTTCTTTGTAGATGCGGAGAGTAACTTGCTAGAATGGTTCTTATTTGATTTTTTTATGTCATGATGTATACAAGTGCAAATTATTTTTTTGGGTTGGACTGAGCAGTAAGGCGAAATGAAGACTTTAAATTGTATTTACATTATTTCTAGCTGCAGGGGAAACTTTCCAGCTGTGGGAGACAACCGCAACTCAATGAATGTAAAGGAATCACTGGTGCAGGAATGAAGCCTGGAAAGACAGACCGATAAACACGCACCATTTAACGTTGGGATTTTGAGATATAATGTCTCTCTCCAGAGCCTCGACAAGGTCTTTGTCATATCCTGTCCCGTCAAACTTTTTCATCTCTTTCTCCTGGACATCTGCTTTGTTCTGGAAGGCAAACAAACAGCGTTATTCCTGTTCCCTCGGGGTCTGAATGTCACGCATGTGCTCTGTTGTCTGCCAGACAAAAACTGGAATGACAGGCTGGGCTTGACTGTGGGTAAACATGTAGCGTTTGAATACTGTTTGGTCCACAATGCAAATAGATTTCCTTGAAACATGTTATGCAATATTACAAACTACAGTAATGCAGCCTATTCTTTCATAGAGTGTTTACCCTGGCTGTAAAAGACGAGGGTTTTATATTGGGTGGTGGGGATTGAGAGACAGTCTGCAGTGTGAATGAGTAAAAAGGATTTCCCTCGCTAAAAACAACAACAGATCATTCACCTTGTCGTCTTTTGCTTTGCCAGGAGCCTCCTTCTTGTCTTTGCCCTTGGCAGGTTTGCTCCTGTCCCCGTTGGACCCGCGGGGCGAGTACCTCTGTTGTACCTTCACAGCCACGTTGAGCCGGTTATTGTGAGGCTTGCCGTCTTTATACGGGTTGGGAGGCCTCCTAACTGGACATGGGGAAGATCTGTGACGAGAGGAGAAGAGGAAGAAGGAGCTACGATCAACAGCCTTTCAAGTTAAACATTTTCAACGTTCGTCAGCACAACAGTTCTGTTCCCCATGATATCTCTGGTGTTGATTTTGAGTCGCATTTACTCACTAAGCACGGTGAATAGTGTCCTACACAGAGCCTGCTGCTTCTGGAAAACCTCTAATCTCCTAAATGTCAACTTTCTTAGTAACTAAGTAAAAGCTTTGTTTTTAGCGTGACCACCATGCGTTTATGAGTTTATCCAACAGCGTTTTAAAGGCTTTCATAAGTCCAAAATGTTCTCAACCCATAGAGAAGTACGTAATCCTTCAAGTGAAGTAAAAATATGATGATCACCAAAGTTGAGAGTTACCAGGTTTTCACATGGCGACAGCGATGTGTCATTTCCTGGAAGCAACACAAACTGTTTTAAGACACAACAATGTGTGTGCAAACGCTCAACAAACGCTCTAAATGCCGCCAGACAAACTGCTGAAGGAAAACAAACCTTGAAGGGAGAAGGAGTGTGGAATTTACAAACCACCTTTCCTTTCCGGAGGGCAGAACAGGAACAAAACAGGCTCACACCAGGCACTCAACGGCACTAATCTCCATCATATGACTAACATCAGGGTTATTGTCCTCACACACACATCGCTTATTCAACCCCACTAACTAATCTGTGTACCGCACAAGTGAAGAGTGAAGCACTATTACCCAATATCCAATAATGGTGAGATGAAAAGGCGAAGTCTGTGCTATATTAAATTGAAAGGACTCTAAATCTACATTAGTGTTAAAAGAGTTGGGCCCACAGTGTTCAAAATTATGACCAAAACAAGCATTAGAAAACTGGGAAAAACCATGAACTCAGGAAATTCCTTTAGCGGCGAATGAGAGGCGGCGCTCAAAAAGCCTGAGAAAGAGTAAATATCTTATCTATTTACAAAACTCTCGTACCTCTGTTCCACTTGCACAGGCCTCACGTCACAGTCATCATGATTGCTCGGTTTGGAGGGGGCTGTGTCCAGCTGAAAGCTCTCCAGAGTAGACATAATTTCCTGCACGTGCTTATTCTCTTCACTGATTTCTTGCCACAACTGTGAAAAACACAAAGACAAAGTCAGAATAGACAGAATTTGGACTGATTTTTATTTAATACTACTGTGACAAACAGGACGGTACCGCTATGAATGCCGTATTTACCTGCTGCCATCGCTGCTGGACGCTGCTGTCACGCACGGTGTACACATATTTCTTGATTTGCTCCAGTACGCCGTGATAGAAAACGCTGGCAGAGCTGTAGTTTCCCAGCAAGGCGTATTCTCGGGCGAGCTTCACGTTCTCGCTGATCTCCCGCAGACTCATTCTAGTGTGGGAGACAGAGAGCAAGTTGGCACTCAGAAGTAAATTATATTAATTGGGAAAGTAGCCAGACACTGCTGGGCCACCCGTCGGCATGTTAGCAAACACTGATAATGTTTGTTATATTGTTGCGTGCCAACGCTGACCCAGCCTTGGGGTAACACTGCCAAAGTAGCTGCTGATAACACTTTATTAGACCGGTCCAATGTTGATACTCAACTATCAGGTGACAGAAAGAAGATGGTAAACAAGAGTCACTATTTGCTGCATCTCTACACACTGTAATCCTACCCTGACCCCTAACACCCCGACACTGAATATCTATATAGACAACTTTGCACATTATTATATCACCTGAAACTCAGTAGACTTTTTAGTGACACATTATAATCTCTTGATAGTAATTCGAGTATCAGCATTTGACTAATCAAATAAAGTGTGACCTACCTACTATCAGAAAACTTTACCAACGCCGGCCCAACACTGGGCCGTGTTTTAAACCTTTATTTATCCAGGGAGAGTTGACTGAGAATGCACGCTCTGGTCCAGCCAAACCCTGCTTCTCATCCATCTGTGGACGGTGAGGGTTTGACCACGAGGAGAATCTATGATGAGATATGATTCTCATCTGCCTTGGCAGTAAGATCTGATGTAAACATCAGATCAAGAGTAGAATCAGGAAGGACAGTGGAAAAGGAAAATTCATGTGCATCTAAAAGTGGGAGTATTTGTTATGTTCTTTTATCTTTCCATTTTACTTGATTTGATTCTTTTACTGCGATGCATTTTGCTTTTCTTTCATATGAATTTTATCTTTTTATCTGTCTTCTATTGATGTAAAGCACTTTGAGCTGCATGCTGTGTATGAAAGGTGCTATACAAATGAAGGTTATTATTATTATTATTCACTTTCATTCTTACATTCACAGTTCAACCACCACCTTCAACTGAACTGATGATCAGCTCTGTTTTCCCAGCTGGTCCTGGGATTCGAACCAGCAACCTTCTGGTCTCTCTAGGCCACCACACCTCCAATGTACTACCTTAACAATCTGCCAAAATTCACCCAACCATGGTCTGGCATTAACAAGGGTGACTACCTGTAACTCACTAGTGTGTGCTTCTGAAAAGTCCCTTTCCTGTGGATTCCTATGGAGAGTCATGGGACCTGGTAATGGCCCAAATACTCATACTACTACTACCATAAGTACTACTAAATAAAAATAACAATGTGTTGTTGTCAAACCATCCAGCCAGACAGGCACACTTCAGCGACAACTTGCAAAGCTATTAGACTGATCTTTAATAAAGCAGATTAACTTGCATGTAACACTGAGACCGAGACACGTCCAAGTTCAACGCGACTTTCCCCAAATAACTGGCACAAACACCGACACACAGCTAATTACAGGGTGGACTGGGTAAAGATTATTCCCAAATTAACTCCCTGTCTGTCCCGTGGATTAGCCGGAGCCTCGCCCTGCTAAAACAGCAAGCTGCACACCCACCTGTTCCTGCAAAACGCGACACAAAAAGTGTAAACGCACAAAGATGACAGCGTCTCAGGGACGTGGAGGACAGCCTCTGGTTTGATTTTGGGATAAATTAAATAATTCAATAGCAAAAAATAGCTTAGACTAGTTACACGGACCACGCATCCTTCAGTTTGAATTTCAAGCCGGTTGGTTGGTTTCCACTGAAGACACACACACACACAAAAGTCGGAAATTGTTCTATCTACAAAACCGTTGAAGACAAAAACTTCTCTCGTCTCTAATCACGATTAAGATAGGTTAAAAGTTTTCCATAAGTGCGCAGAACTTGGTGTATACTCAACTTTTTTAGGTAGAAAACAAAGCTCCACGCAGCTGGTGAAAGTTATGACGACTTCCGGTCGGTGCTGTTTCCAAAGATATTAATCATTACAGAGAACCAAACGAGAACTAAACCGCTTTGAGGGGCATTTGTAGTTTTATTTGTGCACAGGAAGTACACGACTGCGCATGTGTGTCAACGATATGCAAAGTTCCCCGCCCTCTCAGTGCCGAGTGTCAAGCTAGCTAGAAAAATAAGACTTCCGCGTTAGAGCCTTCAAAATAAAAGCGCATGTGTTCCAACGTTTTTGTAGTTGGGAGTGCTGAGTAATCAAATACAAAAGTGAAAATAAAGAATGCATTCAAATAGGACTCTGTAGTTAATGAAAATAAAATGTGTTTTTTTTTTAGCAAAGATGTCCTTTTCACTGCATGTATTTATGTTGTTCAAATTAGATTCAAGTCAAGTCCGAAATGCCTTTATTTTGCAATGCCCCAATTGTATTACTATAGAACGGGAGCTCCATTTCGTGGGATCCCAAGTTTCACTCTATATTTATTACAATGTCTCCACAATGTTTTTTTATGCTGTACATCCCTACAAACAATTATTCTTTTTCAGGAATGACAAGTTTCATGCTTTAATTTTGAAGGCAAAATCGCCTTACTTACTTATTTCATCTTTCATCATGTGGCTTGACAGCTGGATCAGCCATCATCTACATAAAACGACACTTTATCTCTCCACCTGCTCTATATCCACATGTCCTTGCCTCCACTGAAGGGCTAAACTACACAGGCTGTGACCTATCATCTCTCAGGTCTTTCTGTTGGGTATTGCAGGAAGTGTGCATGATGTTTCCTCGCTGGGTTGAAATCAACAGCTTCACCACACAAGAGATACAGTACATTCATTTTATTCGCCAACATAAATGGCTTCAAATACAGCTGAAAAATTGTCAATATAAACTACATCGGACACAAATGATGGTGTCAGTGTCGGACTTGCTTCATCACAGAGAGTCCGTTACTTGGCTTTTTCATCCTGTGGAGAGAAACAACATGATTGAGGGGGGAATATAAAGTAGCATTTGTGAGTAAACAGTAATAGAAGTGCTATGTTATGTTATATATTCTCCATGCTTAAACTTACTTAACTGCATTTAAGTGTTATTTATTTTTTCAATAGTAAGGATTTTTTAGTGTCAGCTGCTCTAAACTGTAAGTACCATTAAGTATAAATCCAAATATCGTTGGCAGGGATTGAACTGGATACTAATTTTAAACAGACCTATGATCCTTGTTTAACTCTTACATGATCAATTCAGTGAATGCTTGGTAAGATCTTCTTTCAATTCATACTTGTACGTTTTGAACTCATGATTAGAAGTTGTAAAGCTCATAACGAGGAACTGTAAGGTGAAATTGAATCAATGATTAAAGATGAGTCCATTCCACCAAATTGCATTACGAGTTTTACAGTAAACCTAATAAGACAGAACGCACTGAAAAGAAGATTCGGTCTATTTCAACATATAACACAGACATCTGAGTCTGCGGTACCTTAATGACGTTGGCCAGCTCTTGCAGTGTTTGTTCATAGCGGGCTTCCATACTCTTCAGGTTCTCAGGCTTCACTATCTGCTTATTGATCCCGGGGCTGCCTGCCTCCGCCACCATCTGCAGGAAGTTGTTCTTCTGTGGACATGCAACACAAAGTTCTTCTGTTTATACATTTGTCTACAAGACTGTCTCTCTCTCTCTCTCACCCATACAGGCCCATACTGAACACAACAGCTGTAATTTAAAGATGAGAAATGTGGGAACGTTTCACCTGCACTCCCAACAGAAAGGTGAAGGCCAGACCCGTTTTCCCGGCCCTTGCTGTTCGTCCAACCCTGTACCAAAACAGGTAAAACACACTTAAGATGGAGATGCACTAGACCGCATGGAGGATTGTTCAATTTTCTGCATCGCCCAACATCCATCTCTCTACCACTAGCTTTTGGAGAAATGCTAATTTTGAAAGAAAAAACAAACACACCCTTTGAAAAACTGTAAATAATAATGTGGTGAGTGGACAGTTTACCTGTGTATATACGTCCTGATGTACTGCGGTGCGTCATAATTCACAATACATTTGACCCCGTTGATGTCGATGCCTCTGGCAGCAGCGTCGGTGCTGATCAACCTTTAAGACAGTATGTCATTTTGATTTTCCCTTTAAGCTCACACACCACTGGAGCAACTTATTAATGACTTACTACATGTATTGGATGCTTTGGACACAAATCAATGTGTAACATATCAAAACATGGCAAAATGGCCTCAGGTAATATTATTTTATTCAGTGTCCTGGGCCATATTTTAATTATTATTAGACATGCAGCTTCTTTATATTCACAGCTTGGTGATAAAGCCTGAACATCAGCGGTGACTGCAGATCCTCAAGGCAAAAAATGCTTGAGATGGTGCACACACACACACGCACACACGCACACACACACACACACAAACACACACACTCACAGCTGGATCTTCCCCTGTTCAAAATCCTTCAGCGTCTTCTTTCGCTCATTGGGGGAGAGTCGGGAGGAGAACTCGGCGGCCTGCACTCCACCGAAGAGCTGCACCAGCAGGTACAGCCTGCAGAAACAAGACAGTATGACCGAGTGAATGAAACATACACAGAGCCTGGCAGCTGACACATGAACAGGAAACGGTATATGATGGGCCCTAAGCAGAGTGTTGCTTTAGCCGACCTGTGCGCAGCCTCCCTGGAGTTGGTGAAGCACAGGATGGGGCTGAACTTCATGCGCAGGATGAAGTGGAGGATGAGGAGGGGCTTTTTGCTCAGCGTGCAAGGCACATAATACTCCTGCAGAAGACAATCCACACACACAAAAACTGACATGCCTGCTACAGTAAGTGACATAGGGATGGGACGATATGCGTATCTCCAGGGGTTAAAGTGGGATTTGGCAGGTGGGGGAACCCTGTTTAACCCCTGGAGATACGCATATCGTCCCATCCCTATGTCAC